>KK117580.1:19966-60407 GCA_000611955.2 Stegodyphus mimosarum | reverse complement strand
AGACAATCATTCTACAGGAAGTATACATATATCTCGAACATTTCGTTTTAACAAATTTTGATTAGGCAATCTTACAGTTACTACTCTTACTTTGTTATCCCTACCATGAAAAACTTCAGCTATTCTCCCCACTAACCATTTGGTTGAAGGCAAATTTTCATCTTTTATTAATACAAGAGTTCCTAACTGAACGTCGTCTTTTAAAAATTTCCATTTGTGACGTTCTTGTAGATTATTAAGATAATCACGTTTCCATAATTTCCAAATTTTCTGTGTATACTTAGTGATTCTTTGCCATTTAGAAAGTCTGTTTTCATTTATGTTGGATAAATCTTGCTCAGCAAGAGTTGTGATAGTTCTGCCAACCAAAAAGTGACCTGGGGTCAAAGTTTCAAAATTGTTATAATCAGCTGAAATTGGAGTAAGCGGTCTTGAGTTCAATACTCCTTCAATTTCTGTTAAAACAGTTAAGAATTCTTCTAGAGTTAAACACTGATTGCCAATAACTCTCTTCAAATGACTCTTAAAGGATTTAACCCCGGCCTCCCAAATTCCGCCGAAATTTGGTGACCTGGAAGGAATGAATTTCCCCTCTATACCTTCAGTGGTATAAAATTTTGCTAAATTATCATCTGGACACTCAACCGATTTTTGATATTTTTTTTAGTTCTACATTAGTACCAATAAAGGTTTTAGAATTATCACTCATTATTCTAATACATTTTCCCCTTCTAGAGAAGAAACGTTTTAGGCTTGCAATAAAAGATTGGCTAGTTTGGTCTGTCACAAAGTCTAAATGTATGGCTTTTGTACTCATATACTACGACATAAATTTTGTTCAAAACTTCCTTACGTTGATTCTTAAACTTTATAGCAAATGGGCCGCAGAAATCAACTCCAGTTATGTTAAATGGGTATGATGGTGTGACACGCTCTTTGGGGAACTCAGCCATTATTTGTTGAACTGTGATGGGTTTGTTCTTAAAACATATCACACATCTGTAGACAAGCTTTCTTAAATTGTTTCTGCCATTAAGTGGCCAGAATATTTGTCGTACCTGATGTAATAGAGATTGTGATCCTAAATGAAAGTACTTCAAATGAAAATGCTCTAAAATAATAGTAGTTAAACGATGTTTACTAGGTAAAACAACAGGGTGTTTACTATTGGCAGGTAGGTTCGAATAGGACAATCGTCCGCCCACTCTAATTAGTCCCATGTTATCGAGAAACACATTCAGCGATGCTAATTTACTTTTGGGATTTACACACTTACCTCTTTTTAATTGATTTATTTCTTCTCGAAACTCACTTTTTTGGGCCTCTAATAAAATATACACCTCAGCATCCTTTATCTCTTCTAAAGTAAGTACTCCATACCTCCTTACCTTGGAGTTAAGATTATGGATAAACCTGAAAATGAAATTTACAAGACAAAGAAGTTTAGTATAATTAGCAGACAAATTAAGAATATCATTAAAGAGGTTTGGTTCATTACATGCAATTAAAACTAAGTTAGAATCGTTATGCAGTTCATTGTCCTTTTTAAATTCATTTGAACACACTTCAGTAACCTTAATTGATAACTCCTGATGAGGAATCTCTGGAAGTGTTAGAAAGTCACAACATGACCACCATTTGGAACAGTTCACAAGAAAGTCAGTTTCAACACCACGCGTCAGAAGATCTGCTGGGTTCTCTTTTGTTGGACAATGGAACCAGTCTGCCGGCTTTGTTAACTTCCTAATCTCGTTAACTCTGTTGGCGATGAAAGATTTCCATTTGGTACTGGTACCTTTAATCCAGCACAGCATTATTTTGGCATCAGTCCAATACAGCCATACTCAACCTTTTTCGTCCGCGGGCCACATTCTCGGAAGCGCTATTTTAAGTGGGCCGCAACATTATCACAGGCCAAGATAACAATGCGAAATAGCCACACCCATTTGTTTTATCATGAAAATGTATTTTACTACATAATTGTTAGAGAAGAGTATGTTTCTGACAGCTTAGCTTTTGAAATATGGCCGAACGTATTGTTATCTAAAATTTTCTTAGTTTTTGTTAAAAAAATGTTCACTTTATTTCAGTTACCATCTGTAACTCTGCTGTAGCCTCTTGACAGTCATTTGTAAGCAATTATGTTTTTGTTAAATATCTTGCAAGGCAGACCAGACTAGTGGTTACTGTGAACTGCCACTATGGTTCTTGGCGACATTACAAGGGGAATGATAAATTTTAATTTCTTCCAGTGCTGATAAACGGGGGCTTGAACCTAGTACCAGTCAGCTGTTATTATAATGCAATACAATTAGTATAGGAAAATTATATTTTACACATTTCACGGAGTATCATGTTTAATATTGCATTAAGTATAAATTTTATTACTAATAAAAAAATAGAACAAAATGAATAGCAGGCACCAAATCATAATATAACAAAAATAACATAAAACACATACATATTCACAACTACTGTGTAATTATGATACACCCAAGGATTAAAAATTAGTAAAAATCTTGCTTAGGTAACTTAATACAACTTTTAACACTCACTTGCTCATGTTTCAAAAGTAAATAAATGACAGTGTATGAGAGTTTGTTTGCTAATATTAATTTAACTTTTAACTCTCCTACTATGGTTACGCAAATTACATAATTAATCTGTTTATTACATAAAGACTAATGAGATCGTTGAAATTGTGTACACTCTTTAACAATCTTTTCTATATCAGACTTACAATTACTGCAAGCTACTCGTAAGACATCATCCAAATGATAATCAATGAGCCGGTTTCTGTATACATTTTTTGCATACTTCATTTTACAGATAAGTGGATGCGAAAAATGTGACAAAAATTTGAGCACAGTTTTGTACAGTTCTGTATTGTCCAGGCACAGTTTTCCAAAAATCGGCGTAATCCATTTCCGCCCTCTTTTCTTTAAATAAAGCTTCCAAATGTGTGTTGTTCTTGAACTCTATAAATTCGTCAAACAGCTGTACATAACTACATCCCAATATGCCTGCCAATTCTGATATGACTGTTGGATCTCAGTGCCAAGGATTTTCGAGAAGCAACAACATGCTTTTAATTTTCCTTAAATCACTGAATCTACTTTTAAATTCTTCCGATAATGCCATTAAGTAATTCGAAATCTTCATACAGTTATCTGAAGAAATATTAATACCTTCCTTTTTAGCTTTCGTCATTGTTGGAAAATTTTGCAGTATTTGGTTCTGAATCTCTTCTTTATACACATTAAGCTTCTCTTCGAATGCAAATATTTTATTTGCCATCTGTGAAATTATTTTATTGTCACCTTGTAAATCCAAATTGAGCGAGTTAAGTTTATCTGTAATGTCACATAGAAATGCTAAAATACACCACCATATATCATCTTGCAATTCACTGCACATTTTATTGTTTTGCTGTAAATACAGCATAATTTCTTGCCGCAAAGAAAAAAACCTTTCCAACACCTTACCTCTGCTAAGCCAACGAACTGAACTATGTAAAAGAACATCGCTGTATTGACTATAGCAGTCGTGGAATAACATGTTTTAATTTTACATGAAATAACACTAAAAGCTAAGAAAAAATAAAACACCTTTTCGTAAGTATTAAAACCAAATTGCAGTCAGAAATTTCAGATTAGTATAACACTTAAGAGAAAAATTAAGTAGCAAACAAATTTAAAAATTTAAAATATATTAAAAATCATAAAAACTCTTCGCTTTTTTAAATAAAATTCATATAAATTGTTGACAATTAATAAAAATAAATTTATTATATTAAATAAAATTCATAATAACTTAAAACAATTCCAGTTTGAAGACATCCGGCACTGATTTCTACATTCTTTTTTGAAGTTAAAATAGCACACGCTGAATTTTATCAAATTATTAAAAATTATGTCTACTGTGTGAATAAACTTTAGAAAGAAACATGCGCTAAATAGCAATCTACACTTACTAAGAAAATCTCAATATTACCAATCCATTTTGTTTTTGATGCAGACGATCGTTACAGAAATAGAGTCAGAAATACTGTAATCGATATGCTATAAGTATTAGAAATATATTTGGTTTATTATATTTAATGGTGTAAAATGAAAATGTTATAAAGTTATATCAATGAAATAAATTTTCAAATGTTCTTACTTTCATAACAAAGCAATGTTATAATATTGAAGGTAAAGAAAAGATCTTATTGCATTGTCAACTGATAATAACACCTTATCATATTTTTTTATCTTTTTTTACAACAGAAAAGATTTTATCGGCATCTGGAACCAATTTAAACTCCTTGAAGTATTGATAAATACTGCATTTAAAAGTTCCATGAAGTATTCTTAGAACGTAGTATAATTGTTCACCTCTTGTTTGTTATATATATAGTTCCGCAGCATCCTCACTTGCTGTTATACAAAAAGATAATTTTGACGGCATTTTGATCCCACGCATCATAAATGTTGCGTCAAATTCTGTGAAGTATACAGGGAGAGGTTTTTATGAATTGTAAGAAAGGTAATTTTGACAGATTCACCATCAATTACGCTGAATTTTTGTTTAACATAACTCGAATAATCGAGATTTTATTACACTCACGTTTGTGAAAATTGCAACACCATGAAGGACTTACGTGAGTGAGCTGAAATTTTCAGGAAATGCAAAGTAGCGCATGATATGCAAATGATTAGAATTGCAAATCCGTAGCGCATGCGTATGCTGAGCAGCGCCCTCTGAACGGCTGATGGATCCGAATAAATAGACGGCTGTAGCGAGGCGTGTATGGTTATCGGTGGTTATCTGCTAGTGGTAAACGTTAACTCAATCTGTACTTATGCCTCGTCGACGAAAGAGAGCGAGATTTGAACAACTTACAGAGTTTGAACGAGGGAGAATCATCGGCCTTCGTGAAGCTGGATTGTCGTATCGTGCAGTAGCCTCTCGTGTGCAGCGTAACAGCAGCACAGTGATGCGCGTTTGGAAGCAGTGGACGGACGAGTGTCGGACAACTCGGAAATCCGGGAGTGGACCCCGAAATGTGACGTCAGCTCGCGATGATAGACACCTGGTCCGCATGGCGCGGACGGACCGTACAGCTTCCTCTAGACAATTGGCAGCACTGTGGTCAATAGCTACAGGTGTTTCATTGTGTGCTTCATCAATTCGTAGACGTCTGCTGCAGTGTGGACTGCGCGCACGGACTCCTTTATACAGGATCCCCCTAACGCACGACCATCGCCGCCTGCGGCTACAATGGGCCAATCAGCATAGAGACTGGCGTGCTGATTGGCAGCATGTCGTGTTTTCTGACGAATCCCGCTTTAATTTGTGGTACCATGATGGCCGCATTCGTGTCAGACGCTATGCCGGTGAACGCCACCTTCCGGAGTGCATTATCGAACGCCACAGTGGACGAACACCCGGAGTTATGGTCTGGGGCGCCATAGCATATCATAGACGATCTCAATTGCTACGAATTGTGGGCAATCTGAACAGCAACCGGTATATCCGTGAAGTTCTACAGCCCGAAGCTGTTCCCTTCCTTCAAAGCTTGCCAGGCGCTGTATTTCAACAGGACAATGCCCGCCCTCATACTGCTCGGATTGTTAAATCCTTCTTTGCAGCGCAGCAGGTACAGCTTCTTCCTTGGCCTGCGTGTTCCCCGGATATGTCGCCAATTGAACATGTGTGGGATGTCATTGGTCGGCGTCTTGCTCGTGATCCTCGTCCTGTTGCGTCTGCAGACGAACTTTGGGTACGCGTACAAACGATATGGAATGCTCTTCCTCAGTCAGACATTCAAACTTTGTTTGACTCCATGCCACGTCGTGTAGCAGCACTTATTGCGGCGCGTGGTGGCCACACAAAATACTGATTCTGATCTCTAGTTCTTGTTTGTTTGCTTTGAACATTTAATCATTTATTTGTACCACTACCACTCAACTGTGTATTAAATTGCATTCAATTATGACGATTCCTTCTTGGTGTTGCAATTTTCACAAACGTGAGTGTATATTGACCGCTTCCAAGGTTATTAAGCATTGCAAAACTGTAAATGTGGTTTTACTGCAAGATAATAAGATGCGCACAAAAGCCTACAATAAAGACATAATGTCTCATATTAGGGGAAGATATACCAAGGGAAGAGATTAATTTCTGTTAATTAAGTCTTCATTATCATACGTACATAATGCAAAATTTGTCAAAGAAAACAATAAAAATCCTTTTTTAGAGGTTCTAAAACATGCTATTCTAAATGGCCATGATTTAAAAAATGATGCTTACTCGATAGATTCAAAGAAGAAGTTAAACGAAGTCATTTTCATATAAACTTAACTAGGATTAGTAACACACAATAGTTAAGTATTTAACAACAGGAAAAGACGTTTATTTAACTAATTATACGCAAACATATGAAAAGGATTTGTAAATATAAAACATGAGTGTTGTGCGATATTCATCACCTCAAAGGAATAAAAGCTGATAAATTTTGCGATTTTTATCCTCTTTATTTATTTCAATAAATAACCGCTTATTGTTTGTATATTTTAACGTAGGACAACGTTCTCCAATGAACGGTCTCAGGGACAAAAAAATTTTAAGACGCAAAACTAATCTTAGTATAACGCTTATATCTCAGTAACCTTTAAAACCTATAATTTTCGTTCATGGCTTATTTGATAGTTAAAGGAAACCACTAAAAATAAAAAAAATAATAAAAAAAAAAACTTGGAAATTGAACTCGTGGTTGAGCCACAGTAGAGTCTCAAATGTTAGGCAAAAATATACAATATTTCGATAACTTCACAGGTGCGCGCGCACGAGTAATATTATATCGTTTTGTTCTATGTTCAAGTCGACGACGAGCGGTTGTGGGACAGACGTACTGACTTTTTTGACACAAAAATAAATACAAAATGCCGAAAAATAAGTATGCAATTAAGAATGCGTCTCAGGAGACAAGAAGAAAAATGAAAGAAAGTGTTAATGAAAGAAGATAATAAAAAACGTTTAGTTGTAAAAATGTTTAAATTCAACACGAGATATTATGAAAATAATAAGAAAAAAAAATCGACTGAAGTTGTTAGTTTACAAATAAATCAGGGATACTTCAGCTTCATCGAACAGTCGTTTGGAAAAAATATGACAAACAGCACCATGTCAGCTCTTTTCTTGCTATTATTTACCCCAGGTCTGTTACAATTAGCTTTAAATACTAGGCAATTTGTAGCAGATGAATAATTTTGATAAATTATTCCTTGTGCTAAAATCAACAAAATTGCCCGAATATTTGTTTTGCTCAAGCAGTTATAATCAAGGAATCATGAATACTTTTAAACATTTTTCCAAAATTTGTTACAACTAGTTCATAAGCTCTCCTACACGTAAGCTTGAATTTTAAGCTTTTTTTATATATGCAGAAAGTTTAAATGTGCTGATAAGTACAAATATTTTGGATAACATTCCGAAAAAATATAAAATAAACATTGAATGTTTATTAGGTTAGACAATGTCTATCCTAGCTATGTGGTTCCTAAAACAAGGAGTGCATATACAGACGCGATGTTATAGACCAGTGGATACAAACATCTGTACGTATTGAGTATTCAAATTAAGATCTGTGCTGATTTCAAGGACCGTAAAATATATTTTGTTTAGTCGGAATTAAAACATAAAACTAACACAATATTTATTCTGTACATTTTCATTCTATTCATATACACAGTGTCCAT
Organism: Stegodyphus mimosarum; assembly: GCA_000611955.2. Taxonomy (NCBI): domain Eukaryota; kingdom Metazoa; phylum Arthropoda; class Arachnida; order Araneae; family Eresidae; genus Stegodyphus; species Stegodyphus mimosarum. The sequence goes on along the minus strand of KK117580.1, from coordinate 52,665 downwards.
TAAAAGTATTTAGGTGTCTTTTTTTTGCTACCTTTCGTTGTAGACATATACTTCTGTTAAATGATACAAATATTGATGTATTGGAGCTTTCAAATTATAAACATCCGCAATAATTATTTTTAAAAATCAATGTTTTTAAAAGTTTCGAATTCTATATTTTTACGCAGTCTTCTGTCACTAGGAAAATTTTCTAATAAAAAATAAAACAAAATCTGACTCCCGAACTACAAATTCGGTTCTAGCATAAAAACGGATGCTCTTTGATTAGGCTCCAAACACCGATGCTGATACCGGTTTTCTGGTAACCCAGAATCCACTCTGTTTCCTAAATGTTATGGCAGCCATTTTTTCATTATATTCCAGTGTTTTTCTTAGGTTTAATATGATTGGATCTTTTTAGTTTAGTGATCGAGGGTTACGAGATTTGTAGTACCTGTATCACTCGCTACAAATAACATATTTTGAATTTTGACCGCATTTCGAATTGTTAAAATTCTAATTGCCGTTAACTGAACTTTGGTTTCGTTAGCGGGTTGCTTCTATGTAACCATTTTACTGTTATTTCCACAAAGAAGTAGGTTTAGTACGATAAATACTCGTTCTTTTCACGGCTTAGAACGAAAGGGTAAGAATGTTATATCTTATTGGTGTACGAATGGAAGTTTATTAGTTCTCGATATGAATGTCAAGTTTGTATGAAAGTTATGCATCTGATCGAACTTAAAGATCAACAGGATGGCTATGAATGGGTTTGTTGCGAGAAAGGCGTTCGAAACTGGCGCTCATATCAACACCACTGAGAGCATGTGGAGCCACAACGCAAATTTTCGCAAGCGAGGTCTTCGGCAATCGTCAAATGACATTTTGTATTTCTACTTTGCGAAGTTTATGTGGTATCGGAATCAGGAGAAAGAGGATCAATTATGGGACTGATTTGCCTTATGTATGTGTAGTAGTCGTCCAACCCTGGCAATGAAACGCAGCCAAGAACACACGAGGTGAGTACTTTTGTTATTTTTGTAACGTACCTTTTCGACGTTGTTTTGGGTGACACGACAGCTATTTTGGAAACACTGCTTTTTGGCGCCATTCTTGGGGTCATAAAAATCGCCAAAAATATGAATGGGCACCCTACTGTAAATATGAATGGGTACCCTAATGTAAACTTTTACTCAAAAGTTGACCAGGATTTTTGAATTTTGACATCATTTTCTACTTGCCATGAGGGATCGGTAAATAAATAAAAACAATTCGAGTTTTATTTTCTTCCTAAATGGTATTCAGTGATATTCTGTGATTTACTAATTTAATTTTTACTTTAATTTGTAATCTTTTTGCAACCGGTATATTGTACGGATTTTCACACAAGTTGTTTATAAATTTCCAAATGCCAAAACCCGTTATCAATAATCTCGTAAAGTTTTATTACTTTAAAGTCATAATAATCTAACAATTATACAAAAATTCATTCAAATATAAATATTTTTCTATTTTAATTACTGAAAGTATTTTTATGAGTTGACTATAGGCCAATACTAAAACCTGTCACTATTTTGTTTCTGGAAAACAACTATATTGACCAATACGCTTTTTGACAGTCTACTTAAAAAATACTCATCTCTTAACTTATTAATATGAAAAATCTTTTTCTAAACTGATATTTTATTTTTAATTATGTACAACTATAAACATCTCTCTCTTCAATTTCCGTACGGCTCTTAAATATGACTTTAAAATTAAATGTCCCTATATATTTTTATCGTAATGGACTCAATTTTTTTTTGTATTTTATTTTTTATAATGAATAAAAGGCTTACCCAAATATAACTCGAAGGATTAGAAGAGTCTATAAAAAGTTACATTTTATAAATGGGAATATACGTTTATGACCAAGGGTTGAAAAAATAAAGGTAATATAAGACTTTTGTGGGAACGAACGTTTTGTATTTATATCTAGTCCTTTTATATAAGATCCTTAAAATCACCGCAGTACCTTTTCTCAGCAGAGGCAAAAATAAAGTTAAACTTTTATCACGGTAAATTGTTAATTCACAGTTAGGCACACGCCGCTTTGAAATCTTTCAAGTTAGCCCTTAACAACATAGGAACTTATGAAACATTTTTGGATATTTTTAGAGGAAGCAGGATGTTTAATCAAATATCTGTCTTGCGTAAAGAGAGTTCATTGTTACTTTTGAATATTACTGTCGCATTTATTTTTGTTCACCAAATGATGTTCAAATAAAAATGTTAAAAGTAAGTTATCAGCCTGAAAAAGTTACTCTTTGTAGTGCAAAAGTGTATCACGTATTACCTAAGACGAAAATTTGCTATGAGGAATTATTCTTTACATGTAAATCTCCCGTAAGTCCATATACAGATACATATATAAAATCAACTATGTGCCACACGTGTTATAGGTAAAGCAATAATTTTCTTGCCCCCCCCCCCAAAAAAATTTGAAAGCTTTTAGATTTTATATTACGCCATAAGGGGTGTTTTTAATTTTCCCAAACATATGCATTTCCACAGCGTTTGTGCAAACGCCCGTTTGAGCTAAAACTATTTTAAAACAGCTTTCTTTGAAGTATAAAACTATTTAAAATTTCCGATAGACTGTTTCGCGGGATGAAAATAAAAATGTTTTATTCCGTACAGTTTTGCCACTGCTCGGTTTGAAATTGTTGAGTTTGTAAGGTATATTTTAATTTTATAACAATTATTTTAATTTCAACGTGTTTTCCTATCGTTTCTTGTTACCACTTACAACTCCCTACCAGAATGAAGTTTTAGAATCGCGTTGAATGTAAATAAGTTAGAAGTAGTATTTAAGGAAGGTTCAACTTACTTCGAGAGAGAGAGCTAGGAGTCCTGAGTAAGGCGTGTTTGCTTTCGGGCTAAATCTCTCTTGCAACTGTTACGCTCGGCCGTATATTACTTACCTTTTGATATTCGCCGGCTAGTTTAAATTTAGGACCAACTTTGTGGTCAGAGCAAAAAACCTTATTAGTCACTACAGTGCGAGTAAATTAAAACGAATTCGATCATAAATCATCAACACTTGGAATTTGGTTAGTGAGATATCTTGCCTTTTTACAATCGCTTTTTAAACAGGGAAGATGAGATGTTTGTAATTGTAACATTGTACGGATGAGATGTTTGTAATTGTACGTAATTGTAACATTCTTTTGTGCGTTCTCTTGTATTGTAAGTGATCAGCATGAGATAGCAATTAGAAGATCCATAGCTTGAATCCTAAAGAAGGTACAGTTGATTTTTCATATTTCCTGCCTTTGGGGGAAAGAAAACAGCCTCCACAAGATAAATTAAAATAAAACTTGCTACCTAAAAACTTCAGATGGCTATCTAACATCCCAAAAAGAATTTTTTAATTTAACGAATAAGGATCGAGTTTAGTGTTGCCAAATGATAAATAGAGTAAGAATTTCAATTTTGGAAGCTCTCTCTATTTTTACTTCTCTATTTTTTCTTTAGAAGTAAAATAGTATAAATATGAGACATATAGGGTGATCATAAAAATACTTCCCCGATATATGAACCCCTAGCGACCTATCCGCTCAGCCAATCGAAATAAAATTTCGAATATTGCTATTTAAAGGTACGCGCTCGAGATTGTGATGATTTAAAACAATAGAGCTCTCATGATTACGGTTATCGTGAAAATATTTCAAAATTTTTCTATAAAAATACCTACGTTTTTCTGCGCATTGAAAAACTATAAATGACATTGGAACGATGCACGTGTGATGGAAATTGTTGGCATTAAACATTTGCAAAGAGCATTGTAAAGGACCAATCACAACACAGGAGAGGAGAGGGGAAAAAACCTTTTATTGAAAATACGAGTTTTCAACGTGTACAACTTTCAAATACAAATAACGTACAACGTTCAACGCACAAATGTGGGTTTTGCCAATCGTAAATTCGAAGCGTTTTCACTGTAACCATAACCGTGTTTTATATTCTCTTGTTTTATATTCACAAAATCTCGAGCGCATACTTTCAAACAACAGTATCTGAAATTTTATTTTGATTGGCTCAGCGAATAGGTCGCTAGGGATTCATACGTCGGGGAAGTTTCTTTATGACCACACTGTATTACCGTTTAAACAGGGTGACTGATTGCCTCTGAATAAAATTACGAAAAGAAATACGTACAGAGAGAACTGCATTCTATATGCTAGTACAAAATTTCACTGTCCTTTTTAAATTTTACTTCAAATGCTGATGACAGCGCGCATAAATACTGGAATTAAAACTTTTGGTATTGACATGTTATATATAGCATTTTATTTATTACATTAGTAGTAAAAACACACTTATCACAAAATATTACTAAAAAATATGAATAAAAATACTTTTTAAATAATTCACTTTGTTACGCTGATGAACGAAGTTCTTTTATAATATGCAAAATAGATTAAATATCTTAGCTCTCATTGATATATGAAATATTCTGATCTTCATTCGTGCTAAACAAGCATAGTTAACTGAAAATTGTAACTCTATCTAAGATGTTAAAATGAGACTTTATTAGTTTAAATTATTCACATTATAAGGTATATCTCCCACATTCTTAGCGTGCCTTCGTGGTGTAATGGTCAGCACACTGAGCCGGTATTTCAGAGGTCCGCAGTTCGATCCCCGGCGAAGGCAGTGCATATTTTTCCTCGTTCCTGCTTCCAAAAAACCCTAATGTCTCTACACTGGCGCCCGAACTAAAAGGGTTGTGGATGATGACTCTCCACACCCAGGATTTGGCGACTAGGTCCCCTAAAACCCTAGTCGCCCTTTAAAAAGGGGAGTATATAAGGTATATCTCCCACATTCTTAGCGTGCCTTCGTGGTGTAATGGTCAGCACACTGAGCCGGTATTTCAGAGGTCCGTGGTTCGATTCCCGGCGAAGGAATTGCATATTTTTCATGTCTCCTGCTTCCAAAAATCCTAATGTCTCTACAACATTATAATCAATCTTTTCTTCTATTTCCATAAATTTAAAGAATTTAGAAGGGGAATAAGATAAGCTTCGATTAAATAGTCTCTTTTTTGCCAAAATTCTGTTTAATTTTATTTTTAATACAGGTTTAAGAAAATTAATTTAATTTAAATAAGGTTAATTGTTATTTATTAAGTAAGCACCAGAAAATAACTGATTTTAATCAAGCTTAATAACCTAAAATCTAAAAATTTGTTCTGAATATAGAAAAGTGCAAAAAATCACTGATGTCTGAAATTTTTCTCTGAAAGTCTTTTTAGAGATTGAGCTAGTCACGTGTTTCGATACCGCGCGTTGTGCAGTATGATGGTCGTGCTCTGCATGTTCCACGTCATTTTCCGAAGCGAGTAGTCTTGCCACTAGGGCGCAGAGTGGGACACCGTGAGAAGGAAGCAGGCAGATGTTTCTGTGCGCGGTTTCTAATTGGCAGCCGACGTCGGACCCGCTCCCTTCCTTCGATAAAATATGTCAGATGACGATGATGATCGTCGGCAGATAACAAACTGTTCCCCACCACTTTAGGTTGATAGCGAAGCGAGCATCGTTTTTCATTTGAAGCTAATTGAACGAAAGATTACCATTTGAAACGTGGGAAAACGAGGAAGAAAATTCAAACTAATCGCTCTTACTTAGCAGCGGATTGCATAACAATCTATCATTTGTATCTAGTAAAATAACGCCTTTTTTAACATTAGTATAAATTTTTTGTAAGAAATCCAAAAGAAATTTCAATGTTGAGAATCTGATAGACAATTTAGAAAAACTCCAATTTCCTGATTGTATAAGAATAAAATGATAACCGAATTTCATACGTAGATGACCATTAAAAGCTAAACATTTATTCCGATGCCTTATGGTACAGGTTCTTACTTTTTACGAAGGTACAGTGTTCGTTTGAAACATTTCGCAAGCAGAAATGTTTTAAAACAAAGAAGAATTTATTATTAGTTAACGGGAAACATATTTGAGCATTCGTATGGCAAAGACAAAATTAGCAGTTAGTGTCACTTTACTAGAAGATTTAAGACAAGGCGTTCCAACGTTGCAATGTTAGCGTTTAGGACATGGCGTTCCAACTTTGGAATGTTAACGCTTAGAACATGGCGTTCCAACGTTGCAATGTTAGTGTTTGCAACGTTGCAACGTTAGAACATGGCGTTCCAACGTTGGTAATGTTAACGTTTAGAATATGGCGTTCAACGTTGGCAATGTTAGCGTTTTCGAAAGTTTTCCAACATTTAGCAATTTAGGTTTGGTCTTGGGACCGGTTTAAAATTACTCATAGCTACCTATGTGTAAAAGTTTATCGCATGTTTTCTTTATGCGATGCATCATTGTATAAAATAAAAGAAATATTTTTTTTATTTATTAAAAGAATGCTGTAAATGGTCATAAGAATTATCAACTGAGTGTATTGAAAATTAAATGTATTAAAATTGAGTAAGTTACAAGGGTATTAAAACGAAATTAAACTATTCGTTACCAGTAACGTATGGTTTGACGATGACCGATTTTGGACAATATGATAAATTTACGTAGTTTCTTAAAATAAAATTTAACGGAAAGTCACTCTATATGGTTAAAGCCATAGTTTAACCTAGGATACAGTAAATTATCAAGAAAAGTGTCTGTTGCTTTCAAATCTCTTGATTTAAGCACTTACCGATTTTTTAAATTCGAAAAGTAAAGCAACGAACTTATGCTTTCCCGAATAGTAACATTCCGAAAACTGGCTTTATACAAACGCGAAAATATCAACGAGCAGTAAATTTGAAATGACTCATGTGTGCACAGGTCTCTACCGTGCATGGTAATGATGCATATAAAGGAAGAAATTGAAAAGATGGCACTACTAAAGAGGCCTAATAATTTTTCTTTTTATACAGCTGATTTTAGTGTTTCAGAGTTCTATTTTTTGTTTCTTTTTCTTTCTGTTTTCGACTTTATCCATTTCATATACAGCATTTTTTTTAGTGTGTAGAAATTTATCTGATTTTCTTTTTTGTAGTTTCTCAGTATCTGAGGTATAAATTAAGAAAGTTGTTAACATTCCCTCATAGAAAGTATTCAGTAACAAAACGTCTGACTTTGTTCTAGCATGCAAGGGGGATATTTGGAAACTGTACATAATTAGACCATTCCGAGTTCATGAAAGTAAGTATAATAAGTTCATATATATTCATAATAAGTTGAAAATCGTATAATATATTTTGAGTGAGTATTTATTCTTGGCTATTGAGCAATGATACTGAAAAACAATACTGAACATTATATTTAAATGAACAATATAATGACTGTTTGAGATTTAAAGGACAGCAATACAAGCCCCCTGTTGTCCCTAATTGTCGTCCGACTAAGCTGTCGAAATTTGGAAGAATTTTAGGGAAATTCAAGACTATTATCTAAGAAATGACGGAAGCTTAAAGCCAACGACAGGCGCAAGCCTTGACTGTTGGGCATGACAAATTCATGGATCTGATCTGGTTGTATGTTTAGATCAGAAGAATTAGAAACGAAACAACATATAACAGGTAAAACAGGTTATAGTAGAAGAAGGAATTCAAAAGTGAAGCTTAAAGATTTCATCTGAAGTCCTGCGTGTTTTTCATAATTCCTGGAATGCACAGAAAAATTTCGGTAGTTGTGAACCCTACTTTATAACGAAAACCTCGACACGTGTTGTAACTCTATGCATTTCATTATTCTTCCTAAGAAAGATAGGGTAATTTAAGTAAAAACACAGTTTATATTCACATTAATATAGGATTAATCAATTAGAGTTTCTTAACTTATCAAAACCTTATCCCATTTATTCTGTGCCAGAATGTGGTGGTCCCTCAACATTAAAAACCACGTGGCTTCAACACACACAAAAAAAAATGCTCTTCTCATTTCCCGTGGGCTATTTTATATTTTCGGAAAATACTTTGATAGCTTTGACGGGATAGCGGGAGCCTCGGCAACAAAGGGCATAAACAAGATGATAACTCGATAGGAAGCAGCAGCCCTACAACAAACCTTCTTCTCTGCTTTTGTGTACCTCCGACGTCTGAGAGCCTCCATTAATGTCCACTTCATTCGAGTATAATGCGCCGCTATACTTCCATCCGTGCAAAACGAGGCAGTGACACAAAAGGAGATCGCAAAATATGCCTCATAACTAGGACTATCTCTTGGCTGGATCTTGTCGCGTGGGCGATGCTTATCTCCTGGTCCTCCGCCGTCCCGCTGCTGAGAAAGCTTTTCAGGGAAAGGCACTTAAAAAATAAAAGTGGACTCGGGTTCATTGTAGTATTTTTTATCCCCTTTCTGGAGTTGAATTCGATCTTCCTTTTTGAGATGTTATCGCATCGGCAGTGTTATTAATACACGAAAATTAGTCGTTAGGGAAGAGGGTTTCGAAGCGGAAAATATGTTTTGAATTGGTGAGGCAGAAAAAGTGCATTTAGATATTAAGTTACATGTATGATTGATAGATAAGAGAAGAAAATGTATTCATACAGGCATATTGTCATACAGGGATATATATATATATATGTATCTTTTAAACACGTGAAGTCTACCCTATGCGGGAATTGGGTTGACCTCTTGAAATAACATAAGATAAGTGTTACATAGTATGAATATGTATGAATAACATAGTATGAATGGAATTCAAGTTTGAGCAAGTACGAAGAGAAAAGCAGAGATTTTAAGAAGTCCAATATTCTAATTACAGCATAATTTCTAAAATCTGCATTATTAGAATATTATTATAATTATCTGGAAAGAGCGTTCCTTCACACCCTGACGAAGGGATCACATTTAATAGAATTTTCCAATGCAGGTATCTTTCTTCTGTAATTCAAATACACAATTACTGTTTCAAATGCGAAATTTTTGCTTATCATGTTTTATTTAATTGAAAACTATTTTTCTTTCGTTAAAATAAAATATAAAGTAATAAAGTTATTTTTCACTTGCATAAAAGCACAGCCTATTCAAGTTTTAATAATGCTAAAAAATGAAATTAATTTTATCTACATAAACAATATATACATAACGTTCAACCTTATTTTTATTTTTACTACACTAAAATTAAATAAGGAAATTACTTCTCTTTTTAGTTAATAGCTAGATTACAGTATGTCGTCTTGATTTTCGTTCATAGTTTTCTTATAACCGTATTGTTTCTTTTGTTTAATAATAATAGTCTGCAAAAAGTTAAATAGCGAAAAGTTCATTTATAGCTCAGTTTTTGAGATTATTTATTCAGCTCAACGGAGTTTTTTTTTCTTTAACATTTTCAGAGTCACATTTAAAGTCTGTTTATTTTTAAAGCGTTTAATTTTGTTTCTTGGATTATTGAAAAATGTGTATTTCCTACTAAAGTTACTGAATGGTGCCTTTAAACAAGGGTACTTGCCGGTTATAATAGTGCAGTCCTTGAACTAAAACCCAAGCGATAAAGCGCCAAATGTGGTTGGCTGTTTTTTTATTTACATACGATGTAGTTTTTGAATTGATTTTAATGAAAAGTAGCTTCATATAAAACAGCGAAAAAATTAAAAGCACGAAAATTATCAAGTTAGCAATAAGCTTATTACAACTTAGGTAATGAAAGATGAAAAAGAGATCCAGATAACTGGCATACAGATACCTAGAGTCTGGCTAACTAGAATTCTTTTATATTGATTTTTTTTAACTTTCAAGGATATATAAAATTCGGTATAGATTTTTAAAGTTTACTGTTGAAACGTTTTTTTATGCATCTTTTTCGCATATCCTTGCTTAATGATCAACTTCATAGCAGATTTTTTAAACCGCCCAAAAAATCTGAAGATAATCTTCTAGATGAAGTTTGATTGGAATTCTCAACAAAATTGGCAAATTTTATTGACGATTTTTCGGAAGTTAATAAATTCGTTGCTATGTCATAGAGGGAATTGTCGTCAGCGGCAAGAGTGTTTAGGAAATTTCTCCACCGTTAAGATTTGAATTCCTTGATTTCTTTTTTAATGTTCCTTTGAAGAACATTAAGATAAGCTTTAATTCTTGGGTCGCTTGTACACAGTCCAGTCACATTAATGTGACCATCTGTCAAAAGCCAGAATAACCACCTTTCGCAGAGCGGACTGCTGCGAGACGTGCAGGAAGAGAGTCACATAGGTAACTGAAGGTGTTCTCTGGGATGTTGAGCCATGCCGACTCTAATGCCGTAGCCAGCTGCGCTAGATTACACGGTTGAGGATCCATGGCGCGAACAACTCGATCGAGATGGTCCCACAGATGCTCGATTGGGTTTAAGTCAGGTGAGTTTGCTGGCCAGGGGAGGACGGTAAACTCATCCTGGTGCTCTTCGAACCACGCACGTACACTGGCAGCTGTATGGCACCTCGCATTGTCCTGCTGGAAGATGCCATCATCCTGAGGAAAAACAATGCGCATGTAGGGGTGAACATGGTCCGCAAGGACAGATGCGTACTTGTATTGATCCATTGTGCCTTCCACAATGATCAGTGAACCTAGAGAATGCCAGGAAAACATTCCCCAGACCATAATGCTCCCGCCTCCAGCTTGGACCGTTCCGGCAATGGTTGCAGGGTGGTTCCTTTCAGAGGTTTCACGCCTTATACGCCAACGTCCATCTGTCCGATGGAGCATAAAACGCGATTCATCCGAAAACGCAACCTGTCGCCACTCAGTGGACGTCCAGCTGCTGTACTGGCGTGCAAATTCTAGCCTTCGCCGTCGATGAACAGCAGTCAGCATAGGTGCACGAACCAGGCGTCTGCTTCGGAGGCCCAGACGCAGCAATGTTCGCTGAATAGTACTTTGGGAGACACTTTTGGTAGCCCCTTGGTTCATTTTGGTGGTCAGTTGCTCAACGGTAGCCCGTCTATCTGCCCGAACGCATCTCCGCAACCGTCGTTCGCCTCTGTCATCTATGGCCCGTGATGCACCACATTTGCCACGTCGCTGATTTTGGACAGTCCCATTTTGCCATGCACGGTACACTTTTACCACGGCGGCACGCGAACAGTTCACAAACTCAGCCGTTTCGGAAATGCTTCCACCCTTGGCCCGAAAGCCAATGATCATGCCCTTTTGGAAGTCGGATAAATCGCTTCGTTTCTGCATTACGCCAACGATTGAAATGTTTTCCGAAGCCCTCACACACCCTTTATATACGCTCAACTGCACTGTGCTGCCACCTGCCTTCTGTGATTGGTTATTTAACTCTGACATGGAAAGTACGTGGTGGTCACATTAATGTGACTGGACTGTGTAGATTGCCATAATTTCCTGATGCGATTTTTGTATTGAATATTTTGCCTTATATTGTTCAGAAGCAGGAAAAATGGATGACTACTGATGAATTTGTTTGTTGCAGAATTTAGAGCTTGTTGAATACAGTTAGTAAGAAGTTGTATCTTTTTAACAGTATCTTCACTGTTGTCAATGCAGAAATAGTTTCAGTTAGAATTTGAGAATATTTATTCCAATTTGTAATTTCATTAGTGCGGGTTAAAGCAGGTAGAAAACAGTTGATATTAATTTCAAGAAGGATGGGGTTGTGATCGAAAGATAAAGCTGAAATAACAGTGACCTGACAATTATAAATGAGATTCTTTGAAAGAAAGAAGTCAATGATGGAAGAATTGTGGTAACAAACATGCACTGGTTCATCTGGAGCATGAATTACGCAGTTTTTGCTTTGAATCAAGTTGAAAATTTCAGTACCTTTTGTGTTGTTAGCACCTGGGTTCCAGCACTGATGCTTCGCATTAAAGTCCTCACCGACAAGGCTGGGATAATTTGAGTCCAGAAGATGTTCAAGTTCAGACATAGTAGGTCTATTATTCGGAGGAATATAAATGTTGAAAATAATAAATTTGGTATGATTGATTTCAACTTCTATAGAATCACTTTCGAAAGAAGTAGACAGATTTTGTTTGAGTTGATGATGTAGGCTTCTTTTGACGTAAGTAATGATGGCAGCTCTGCGGCCCGTAGTACGATCAGTTCGGAAAGTGGCATAATTTGCATATAACACTTTATTTGCTGGTTGCAAATGCGATTCTTGTATTAAAATAACGTCAGGTTCCAGTTCAAGAATAAGATTACCCAATTCATCCTTTTTGTTGTTTAAGCCGTTTGCATTCCAAGAAGGAATTTTAAGCTTTTCGTATTGATATTGTGAGGCATATTAAATGTAACTGCATACTTTATCAATGATGTTAACTGTGATGCTAATTTTGTCAAGAGGAGATTTCTGTTTCTTCTTTTCTTTTAATCCTTCAGTAATTGTTGTCTATATAGTTTTTAAACGAACCAAAGTTAAATATTTCAGAAAGGGAATTATTTGCTTCGTTTGTAATTAATTGGTTCGGAATTTTTCTCATTTTGATTAGCTTCTTGTTCAGTGTTGAGTGAAGGAAAATCTTTTTTTCGCAGAGTCCAAGGATTTCTGTCAGGAGGTTGACTGGATATAAATTTTTGCTTATTTTGCTATGGTTTTGCTAGGCACTGAGAAAAATTAGCAGGATGCGGCCCTTTGTAATGGAAGCATGTAGCTGGTTGACTTTTATCGACGGGACAGTTTTTTGGTTTATGATGCTCTCCGCAGCGTGCATAAACCCAGTCTCTAGTACATAAGAATGAGCTATGAAAGAACTGTTGACACTGGTAGCACTGTGAAGGACTGGGCTTCCGTTTCAGGCATTCTGCAGTAACACTCATATGTCCAATGTGCTTTAATTCTAAGATTTGTTTCGAAGAGTCCGTTTTAGGAATATGAACTAAAAATAGTGGCATCGGTTTATTCTCTGTACGATTTGGCATTAAAGTAATGTAATTCACTTTAAATCCTTGGTTATTTAATTCTTGTACAATGTAATTAGTGTTCATCGTTATTGGTAATCCTCGAATGACGATTTTAAGTATTGTTTCATCTGGTAGCTGAAGAGTATGCGCTTTTAATTTTGTTTCTTCAATCATTTTGCGAACATAGCGATGAGTGTCAACACCAGGAAATTCAATATGTAATTTTTCACCTTTCAGTGTCCCCATAATCTTTTTGCCAGTTTGTTTGCTTAAATTAGCAAGGAATTCATCTGCTTTAGTCACATTATTCATAATAGATGGAACTTTATTATGAGAATTTCTCTCTGTTGAGTTTTTGTTGTCTTGTGCTTTCTTTTTATTAATTTTGGATGTGGAGGCACTAGTATCTTGCTAACTGGTAGATGGTTCAACATTATCTTCTACTTCGAGTTGCATGGTATCATCACTTGATTCTAAATGTTGGAATTTATTTTTGATTTTCAAATTATCTTCGATTTTGCTATCTGAAGAGTCAGTATGATGTCTCTTTCTTTGTCTGGAAAACGTTCCTCCATTTTGTATGGAATAACAGAATTGTTTTAGATCTGGAATTCGCTTCAGAAGTTGGTCATTATTAGTCAAGTTTAAGCTCACTGATAGTTTGAGCAGTTTCTTGTTCGCGAAGCTGATTTATTGCTTTTGCAAATGAAGATGTAGTTCTTTTGTAGTCTCTGCTAGAAATTCGGAAGATGTTTGATTTAAGGGGACAGTACACCTTTAAAATGATCAAAAAATCGATTTTTGGAATTTTATTGTATTTGGTAGAGCATTTTATTCTGAATAAATTGATACCATACTTTTACTTCTCCGATAATTACTTGTCGAGTTATAAAGGAAAATATGAATCTCACTTCATGGTTTTTGATTTAAATGTCCTGAGTCAGCTGCCATGACAGTTTGTTTACATTTTGAAGTCACATTGCACTCATCCTAACTTTGGCGTTGCATGCAAAGCCTTATTTTTTTTAAAATATAATTGATTGCCGAAGAAGAGAACCATGTAAAACATATACTACAACTCCTACTTTCGCTCGGTTTGTTTACATCGTGTTTTGCTTCGTTAGTATACTGCGATTTGATATTAATTCGATTTTTGTGTTGCTCGCAATCGTGATTGAATTTTCATCGAATATATATTATTTAACTGTGTTCTTTACAGTGTTTTGTGCTAATTACTGGAATTCAGTTTGCTAATTCCTTCTTTGTAATTCTGCTTTTTGATGGATAAGTTAAAAAAACGTGCTTCAGGACAGCGCCCAAAAAAACGTAAGTTTTATGGCAACAAATACACAAATGTCAATGAGACTAAAGTGTGTGACGGTGTTAGTTCTTCATCAAAAAAGTTGAACAGTGGTTGCTTTAATAATAGTTTTAGTGCAACACAGAGTTTGGGATACAGAATAATAGCAATTGATATTTTGTTTTCTGAAATTTCAAGTATTTTGTGTTGCAAAGTGTGTGGCTCAGACATAAATATATGTGAAACTCTAAATCATGGATTATCATCTGTGTTCACGATTGAATGTGCGGGTTGTAAAAAACTGAATTCTTTCAGAAATTCTCGTATGATGGGAGCAAAATCAAATGTGCCTGAAATAAACAGAAGGTTTATTTATGCTATGAGATGCATTGGCCAAGGTCTGGCTGGAATGAAGAATTTCTGTGGTGCAATGGATTTGCCCCAACCTGTCCAGAAAAGCGCATACAATAAATCATTGCAAAAGATTACCCGTTGTGTGAAAGACGTTGCTGAGTTATCAATGTTAAATGCTGCAAAGCAAGAAATTGAAATGACAGGACAGTCACAGCTTACAATCAGTGGTGACGGATCTTGGAAAACTCGAGGTCACTCGTCGAAAATTGGGATAACTAGTATAATTGGTATTGAAACTGGAAAAGTGCTAGATCTTGAAGTACTGTCTTCATACTGTAAAGGATGTGAATGGGGTAAAAAAAATAAAAATGCTAAAGAATTTGAGAACTGGAAAAGGAGCCATGATATTGAGTGTGCGAAAAATCATTTTGGATCAGCTGGGAAAATGGAAGTTGTTGGTATGTTACGAATATTTTCTCGTTCTGAAGAAAGGTTTAACGCTCAGTACATAAACTATATTGGGGATGGCGATACTAAAACATTTCTTGAACTTCGAAAGAGCAATATTTATGGGCCTGATATTGAATTAAATAAAGTAGAATGCGTAGGTCATGTGCAAAAAAGAATGGGAAGTAGATTACGAGAACTGAAGCACTCTATGAGAGGAAAAAAGCTGGAGGATGGTAAATCATTAGGTGGGAAAGGGCGTTTAACGGATAAATTTATTGATCAAGTAACTATGTATTATGGACAAGCTATACGAAATAACAAAGACTGTGTTATGGATATGCGGAAAGCTATATGGGCGATTTATTACCATAAGCGTTCAACTGATGATGAACCACTCCATGATTTTTGCCCACAAGGAAATGTGTCTTGGTGTAAGTACCAAAAAGCCAAAGCAACTGGAAAATTGAAAGATTTTAAGCATAAAAATGTAATGGCAGCCCCAGTAATGGACAGCATAAAGAAAATTTTTAAAGACTTGTCAGAACCCACTTTACTTAAACGTTGCCTTGGTGGTCGAACACAGAATCCCAATGAATCCCTTAATTCTGTAATATGGAAATTCTGTCCAAAGACAAGCAGTTCAAGCAAAGTAATTGCTGATATAGCTGCAAATGAAGCAGTTGTAGCATTTAACGAAGGAAGACAGGGAAGACTACAAATCATGCAAAATTTGGGTTTTCGAGTGGGGCAGTATTCTCTAGAAGCAGCAAGAAAGTGTGATTTGCAACGAATAAAGGAAGCTGAAAAAAATGCTTCAGAACTGAATTTGTCTATTCGCAGAATCAGACATTTACATAACACTTCACAATTAGAAACAATTGCACAACAGGAAGGTGTTGTATATGAAAGTGGAAAATTTTGAATTTTACTACAAATTGTTTATATGAAAAATTTATACAATATATATAAATTTTATATCACATAAAATTTACCTTATTTGAGATTCCTGTCACAAGCATTATGTGGAAGTAAGTTTTGCAATATGGTAAATAATATTAATTACTTCTGTTACTGAGTACCATACATCTTAAGATTACGTTTAATGATTTTTGCTGTTTGGTTGTATATTTTATGCCATTTTATAAATTATTTTATTTTCACCTACATGAATATCAAGAAATACTATTTTAAGTGTCAAGTTATCATTCCAAAAGTGATTTTATTGCTATATGATTGAAATTTATGTTCCAAAATTAAAACTTAACTTTAAAGAGCTTTTTCTCAAAACGTTGTTTTTCAGACTTGCGCGCAGCATATCTATGAAACCGCTTAAGATACAGCATCGAAATTTACAGCACAAATAAATATGAAGACAGTAATTAAAATAGACTCTAATTATAAAGATACGTTAAATAAAAAAATTTTTTTCAGTAAAATTGTACGTTAAAAATTAACAAAAAATTATTTTTTAAAAATTATTGCTCGATTATGTTTTTAAAAGTTGAACTAATTAAAATATTTTACTTCAGATGAATAATTAGACCAATAGCTTTAATTTGGCATTAACTTTCTACAGATTATGGTGAATTTATGCAAGTTATCCTGCGCGCAAGGAAGCAGTGTAATTCAAGACTTCAATTGTTAGAGTCTTACAAAAGTATTTTTTTTAATTATTAAACTTGATTTCAAATCCATTAGATATTTTTTTTCAGGAGTATCATTGTCTCATCTAATAACCCTGAAAAAATTGGGAAACTAGGCCCAACAGTTAGTTTTTTAAAAATTTCTAGTATATGTTAAATATTTTGTATTTTCTCCCAGTTAAAGGTGTGCTGTCCCCTTAAAGCATTTTCGATATCAATGAAAATTTGTCTGGTTGAAGTGGTATCGTTAGAAAGAGTAATTTTATTACTCAATATATAAATCAGTTGTGGTTCAGAATTAACAGTAGCAGAATGGCTGTTGGATGTGTCAGGTGCTGTAGGAGTGTTCATGTTGGGTTTAGTAACAGTAGTGTTCATGTTCACTGTATACACAAACGGCAGAACCTAACTGTACAGAAGATCCGATATCCCTAGATGTCATACGCACATAGGAAAATGAGAGATAAAAGTCAAGTTGTAAGCTACTAAAGGACCCAGAATCTCTTCTGTAGACTTACAACTGGAAATCTCACAAAACCTCTGACCGTAGACAACAATACGGCTTGGAGAGAACGGGTGAGATCACTACGTATGATAAAGAGTTTAATAAATCAAGATATTATAGAAATCTCTTTATAATAAAACTGATGACTAAGATTCGAACAAAAAACATGAAATTCTCTAATATTTTTCTCCTCATTTTATATTAAACTGACAAGTCAAGAATTAAAATTTCCTTTATAAAATGACGAAAAAAAAAATTGCAGTAGCAACACCGAAGTCAGTCAATGAAGCGAAAGTATCTAACGAGTGGCAGGCCACGTGTCCCACTCAGGGAATGACGTCTGCTAGAAGTTGGTCACGTGGTCCATTGCCGTTGCATGGGAATAACGGCACCAGAGCTGGGCTTGATGAGCGCTAGCACTGAAGATCTGCTCCATACTGGTTATTTATGCAGAGACACGTTTTGAGGTTATTTTTGGATGGCCGGGGAATTTAATTTTCATATTATTCACAATTAATTTCAGCACCCCCTACTGATGTACGGAGCTGTTAAGTTCAATCCTGCTGTCTGAGGCATATGATTTTAGACGCCTCCATTCACATTAGATAACAATGAGCACATTCAAAACTCTCGTTAAAACTAGGAAAACGACCGATGCTTTACAGAAATCTTTTCCAGGTCTCATGACTTTTTCGTTTTATAGATATGACTTTAGATTTTACATTCTCTTGCTACATTCTGTCGTATTTCGAAGCAGCTATAGCTTGGTAATGCAATTTTACCTTTTCAGTAGGATTAAAAGGTGTATTAAAATGAATTTATTAAAATATTTATCATTCTGATTCACCAATGAATACGTGCCGGCGTCCCCTTCTTCCGGTGGTCCAATTTCCTCTCTTTGAATTCCATTAATTTACGTATAAATTAATTACTATTCCTTTAGAAAGAGGTTTCTTCATCCACTTGACCCTTACATACTCACCGCCTAAGAAGTATTACAAAAATGAAAAACATATAATGATTTTTCCAACTAGTAATCAATAATAAGAGATGAAGAATTTGTTTTATTGCCTTCAGGTTTGACTTATTTAATTATGGAAAAGATGTCGACGACTATCTGCCAAAAGGGGAATCCTTCGTGGAGGGCTTTGTAAGGAAACCTAGCTCGTAGTTTCTCTATCAGTAACAGACGGATTAAATGAAAAAAAAAACTAAATTATGTTATGCTTCGCTAAATGAAAACAAATTGGCGTGTGGAAAATAAAACTCTATAAAATCAGGCAGTGGCAATACGTATTTTGAAAAAAAGAAAAAAAAAAAAGAAAAATTAACATCTAAATATTAAATTTTTGAGTTTAGAATTTATTCAAATAATTGTAAAATGTAGAAGTAACTATTAAAGTAATTTACTTTTAACATGAACTAAAAAGAAATGTATGAAAACTTCTCAAGAGGGACAAAACTTGAGAATAAATAATGAAATCTATTCTTTTCTTTTATTTATTACATTTTTCTATGATGTAAACAAAAGAAAAAATATTTGTATGTAAATAATTATAATAATGTAAACAAATGTAAAGTTTGTACGCAAATAATACGGGCTGCTCTCCCTCAAAACTGGAGTGGAAGTACAAAACCAACCTCCTTGAGGCTCTGGCAACCCTTCTTCCATGAAATTCATGGACAAGACAACAATATCTACTAATAAAAGTTAATCAAATTTGTATCAAATTTGTAAATAAGATTTATATCACAATGTAGCTCCAGTTGTAGATTTTCTGGGCGCTACACACATTAGTTTTTAGTAACCAAAAATAGTTGTAAAACTGGACTCCAGACCATTAAAATATTAGACGTTTTCTTCAAAGCCTTGTTATAATAATGCTAATTAATTTGCGGGAAATAAATTCGCGGACCGCATAAAATTGCTTCAGGGACCTAATGCGGCTAGTGAGCCGCCAGTTTGAGACCACTGTGCTAAGTGTTTAAACCGGAAATATTATAATAAGATAAATATTTCTGTATAGTACACCATGAATTAAGTAATATCCCACACGATGAGTGTTCAATAAAATTGGTATCCTTTTCGAAGCACCATTGCATGAGTTGCAGCTTTTAAATTTCAGTGCAGTATTTTAACCTTGTCTTCGAATTTGAAAAAGAAAAAAAGGGTGGCTATTTAATTTACTGCAGATCATTAAAACCACTGAAATGCTGAAAACTGCTTGCGCCTATGAAGCATGTAGAATCGTTAGGATTTTTTTGAAGCAGTGTATGTGAAAAAGGGACAATGCCCTCGCCGGAGCTCGAACATGGACCTCTAAGAATACACTCCGGGTGTGCTACCGTTACACCAAGAAGGCATGCTGGAAGGAGGGAGAAAATACTTCGTAAGCCCTTTTTTGTTCCATGCCTTTTATTTGGCATCATTGATTCCGTGATGATCAAAAGGTTGCGGAGGGTTTTACGAAGCAAAGTTGTCTCTCAATCTATCGAAGTGAAGATAGTGTTGGGAAAATTTGGAAAAACTCTTCACAGTCATTGAGGACGGTTGCTATGAACGTTTGCATATACCAAGACTACGCAAAGTGCATAAGATCTAGTTGAATCTGGTGAATAGCCCTCGCAGCATGACATTGCACCAAACCATAAGACAACTATTATGCAGCAGTTTTTATCGCAGAAGGAAGTACTTCTGTTAAATCATGAGCGTCATTACAATATGGCCCACCATTAATCTACATTTTATTTCTCATCTTGAAACCCTCCCTGTAAAGTTAAAGGTTTGACACCACTTTGAAAATTGAAGATGTCCGACGAGACATCTAAACAAAATATCAAAAGAAATATTTACAGAAACATTCAGCAGTTGTATAACCATGCCACTAAGTGTATGGACTTGGGAGGAGTACACATCGAAGACTGAGATTTATGATAACTCTTACACATGTAATGTTTTTATTAAGAAAATGTAAAACTTTTGGTATACACGCTATGGATGTAGCAATCATTTCGTCATCAAGTATTACGGAGAAGATTTTCTAAAAATATTCATCTTTCTTCCAGGATATATTTTTTATCTCTTTCCATAGTCAAGCCTATGTTTTAACCAATTCAGTTAAACAGCACACTCTTGAAAAATTTAGCATATCCTTCATCTTTAAGTAGTTTACATTGACAAAATGTTATAATTTAAATCTGTGCAAGTTTGTTTCGGCAACGCTTAGCTCATTTTAAGTTACAGATTATAATACATATATTTATTTTTACATTTTATGATATAAAATCCATACATGAGAGTCATGAACTAATCCTAAATAAGTACAAATATATTGATATTTATTGAGTAAATGCTTAATTTGTTAGAATTATTTATTTCTTTTAAGTGCTTTCTCTGTAAAGTTAATTTAACTATATGTATTTCTTTTGTATTTTAGTTAGTATTCACTAGTGGTTGTCTAATAGCTTTTAAAGGCATAAAATCATTTTAGTGCCTACTAAGTAACTGTGATACAAATCTAACTTATTAAGTTTCCAGGTTTGCTGTGTCTTCTGGAAGAAATGCATATCGCTTATTTAAATCCAAGACTCAAACCTTGCATAGTAGTTTTTTAATGCGTGACGCAAATAGGAATAATCTTCCTTTAGATAAGCCTCCACGAAAGTGTTCCAAATCGTAAAAGAGAAATTTTTACCACCGACCTTTCAACACGAACGCAACGCAAAACTTCTATGGTAGCAGAATGCATGAAACATTATGTTATTATGTAAAAGCATTTAATTAAAGCACTTAATGGGATTCCCTCACAACAATATGTAGAGTATTTTTTATTTCCGACATAGAAAATTTTCCATTTCAATTAAGCCAACCCTCCTACTTTAACTAATTCAATCACTTAGCAGCAGGTCTACTGAAATGACTTTCAAACACACGTTAGTACTTGAAGTTAACTGCAACCTTCATCCTGTCCACATATTGTGCAGACAATAATCAGAGTAGTAGAGCTGTAGAGAGGTCTGTTTCATTGTTATATATATTAGAATCTTTCTCTTCTCCCTTTTAGAGGGGCTGTGGGGATTAGAACTTCGAGTGGCTCTTCAGAGGCCTGTCGTGGTATTCTGGAGAGCGTGTGAAAAATAGGGTACTAAACGTTGTATTTAGGATAAAGTACTTATTCGCTGATAAAGACGTGAGTGAAAAATCTGGCTTAAAACCATATCGCCAAGACGGCGATAATGTTTAGTTTTGTTTTAGAAAAGATAAAAAAAGTACATTATGAAATGTACATTACGTGAATTTAGTACATTACGTGAGGTGGAAAAAGTATCTTATGTTTCATAAAGTGCATTATGAAACGCAAATTTATTATTATTATTAGAGAATTTTAATATTGTTCGAATGGGAAAGATAAATTGTAAAATTTGAGAAAATTTAATAGCTATCTTTGATGTTAAAACATTTTTAGCAAATTCTTTCCAAATTCCAAAAGTTTTTTTTATCTCCATGTTATGGTATCTCCATGAATAATATGCTATCATACACTTAGCAAGTTGCTTGGCCTAGTAAGTGTACGCATAGAAGTTTTTATTTATCCAAACAACTAGTTCTCAATCAGTCTATAACTGCTTAAAAATGAGCAATTTAAAAGCAATAAACACACTCTTTTGTAAGCCTCTTAATTTGTGTTAATTGTCTAATTAAATCTAATTTCTTAACTTAAGTCTTAATTGCAATTTTTAAAACTGTACTTATGCTTAATTAATGTAATTTTACTCAATTTATAATCTGCTCATTTGATAGTTATAAATATTTAATAACATATTTAATTGATACGAGGGTCACTTTGAAATGTTTGAGATATACCTAAGGGGTACAAGTTAAACTTATCAAATCTTAGGTGTGTTCAAAGTACTCTCGTCAAACATCAATGCCTTTTTGTGGGGAAATTTTCTAAAGCTTAAATATTTCAAACCATCTATTTCTTGGAATTGTTGAAAAATATGCTTTTATAGCCTTATCAATTTCATTTTCGGAATGGAAAGGACGGCCAAGAAACATTTTGTTTTAGATTAAAAAATAGCCAACGTCAGGAGAATATAGTGGATATTCTCTCATTTTAATGAGTTTTTGTTCAAAAAATTCAACTATCAATTTCGCTGAAAGAGATGATGCATTATGATGGGAAAGCATGCGCCCCTTAAGTTTTACTTCTTAAGGAATTTCTAGAAGACACTTGGTGGTGAACCAATTAGCTGTAACCAATTAGCTAATGAACTTCTGTCCCTCTAATTTATGTTTCATATATCTCGTATCATCCTTTAATATGTATTACTTATCCTGCATCTTGGTAACTGTCTATATTAGTATATTCTGCACCTTGTATCATATATCGTGCAACATCCTGCAATACGTAACCTATGTTGTAAAATGTAACCCCGTATGCTATAAACGATATCTTGTATGATCGTGTAATATATGTAACATTTCTCGTATCATCCTGTAATATGTATCATATATCTCGTATCATCCTTTAATACACTCACGTTTGTGAAAATTGCAACACCATGAAGGACTTACGCGAGTGAGCTGAAGTTTTCAGGAAATGCAAAGTAGCGCATGATATGCAAATGATTAGAATTGCAAATCCGTAGCGCATGCGTATGCTGAGCAGCGCCCTCTGAACGGCTGATGGATCCGAATAAATAGACGGCTGTAGCGAGGCGTGTATGGTTATCGGTGGTTATCTGCTAGTGGTAAACGTTAACTCAATCTGTACTTATGCCTCGTCGACGTAAGAGAGCGAGATTTGAACAACTTACAGAGTTTGAACGAGGGAGAATCATCGGCCTTCGTGAAGCTGGATTGTCGTATCGTGCAGTAGCCTCTCGTGTGCAGCGTAACAGCAGCACAGTGATGCGCGTTTGGAAGCAGTGGACGGACGAGTGTCGGACAACTCGGAAATCCGGGAGTGGACCCCGAAATGTGACGTCAGCTCGCGATGATAGACACCTGGTCCGCATGGCGCGGACGGACCGTACAGCTTCCTCTAGACAATTGGCAGCACTGTGGTCAATAGCTACAGGTGTTTCATTGTGTGCTTCATCAATTCGTAGACGTCTGCTGCAGTGTGGACTGCGCGCACGGACTCCTTTATACAGGATCCCCCTAACGCACGACCATCGCCGCCTGCGGCTACAATGGGCCAATCAGCATAGAGACTGGCGTGCTGATTGGCAGCATGTCGTGTTTTCTGACGAATCCCGCTTTAATTTGTGGTACCATGATGGCCGCATTCGTGTCAGACGCTATGCCGGTGAACGCCACCTTCCGGAGTGCATTATCGAACGCCACAGTGGACGAACACCCGGAGTTATGGTCTGGGGCGCCATAGCATATCATAGACGATCTCAATTGCTACGAATTGTGGGCAATCTGAACAGCAACCGGTATATCCGTGAAGTTCTACAGCCCGAAGCTGTTCCCTTCCTTCAAAGCTTGCCAGGCGCTGTATTTCAACAGGACAATGCCCGCCCTCATACTGCTCGGATTGTTAAATCCTTCTTTGCAGCGCAGCAGGTACAGCTTCTTCCTTGGCCTGCGTGTTCCCCGGATATGTCGCCAATTGAACATGTGTGGGATGTCATTGGTCGGCGTCTTGCTCGTGATCCTCGTCCTGTTGCGTCTGCAGACGAACTTTGGGTACGCGTACAAACGATATGGAATGCTCTTCCTCAGTCAGACATTCAAACTTTGTTTGACTTGATGCCACGTCGTGTAGCAGCACTTATTGCGGCGCGTGGTGGCCACACAAAATACTGATTCTGATCTCTTGTTCTTGTTTGTTTGCTTTGAACATTTAATCATTTATTTGTACCAGTACCACTCAACTGTGTATTAAATTGCATTCAATTATGACGATTCCTTCTTGGTGTTGCAATTTTCACAAACGTGAGTGTATGTAACCTATTTTGAACCTTCTGTTTTTAAGTATGTTTATGTCACCTTATGCATGTATTTATATTTGTCACCTTACGTATCTATTTCACTTTATGTTCTACGTATCATGCATTCTGGCATCTGTCAATTTTCGTATCTTCTGCACATTGTAACATATGTCCCGCATAATCCTGTATCACGCATCTTATTTCGCCGCATCTACCATGTATCCTGGAACTTATATCACTCTGCACCTCGTATCATGTATCTTGGCATCTGCATATCTCTGTATCCACAGCATCTTGTATCATATATCTCTCAACATCCCGTAACATGTAACTTATTTTGCACCTATGTATTCTATGTTCATAAGTATGTGTACGTTACCCCATGTACCCCATGTTCCTACGTAAATGTATTTAGGCATCTGAATATATATGTATCTTCTGCACAGTCTATCTGAAGCCACAGTATGTTCTTATGCAACATGTATCTAGGCAATAGATAAAGGTGGACGTGACGCTATACCGATTAATCGTATAGGTAGAGGGGTGGTGCCCACGTCCTCCGTCGCATGTCGCACGCATGTCCCTCTAATTTGATGACGTTGTCTAGCAAAGTACTTCCGAAGAAAATCATATACATTGCACTTTTCCCTGCTAGTTGTCTTTTCCCCAATTTTAATTTTGGACTCATTTTTATAGACCCATACTTACCCATACTTTTTTGACATATTGGAACGTTAAAAAATATGCATACATTTTAGTACAAATTATGATTTTAGAAATGATACGCTGTCCACCATATTTAAGTAATTTTAGGATTTCTTTACTGATTTTCACACGCTGCATGCGCGTTTTGGTGTTGTGTTAATTTACGGTTAACCCAAAGACAAACTAGTTTTTTCATGTGCAGTTAGTTTTTCGTGAATAATTTTGCATATAGCTGCAGAGTCAATATTATAAGGTATTTCTCCCGCCTTCTTCGCATGCCTTCGTGGTGTATTGGTCAGCACACTGGAAGCATATTCTAGAGGTCCGTCGTTTGAGTCCCGGCGAGGGCAATGCAGATTTTTTCAGACGTCGAAAATAACCTAGTGTCTCTAAAATGTATCTGCTAATTATAGACGTTCAAGTGATGCTTCTTGATTTAGCTCAAAACCGTTGAAAACGATAGCGCCGTAATGCTTTCTGGTCAGCTCTATTTTCTTTTCTTTCAAAATTTATTTTATAAGATATTTCTTCCGCCTTCTTCGCATGCCTTAGTGGTGTAGTGGTCAGCACGCTCGACGTGTATTCGAGAGGTCCGTGGTTGGAGTCCGGCGAGGACATTGCTCATTTTTCATCGCTCTTTCTTCTAAATAAACTAATGACTCTTCAACTGGCGCTCGAACCAAAAAGGTGTTGGATGATGATTCTCCACCACCGGGATTCGGCGATTGAGTCCCCAAAACCCCAGTCGCCCTTTAAAAGGGGGAGTATATAAGGTATTTCTCCCGCCTTCTTCGCATGCCTTCGTGCTGTAGTGATAAGCACGCTCGACGCGTAACCGAGAGGTCCGTGGTTCTATTCCCGGAGAAGACGTTGCTCCTTTCTTCAGCTTCCTGCTTCCAGAAAAACCTAATGTCTCTATAATTTTACATTAAATAAATTAAAATCGTTACCGCAAATTATCGCCTGCGAACATAAAAGATTCCAGATTTACATAAAAACAAATAATTTCATATTAACGGATATTGTCTGCCTCTGTCTCAAAATTTCAGAATTATCTAATTTAAAGTACTTTTAATTTATTGTGAGTCCAGTGGAATTATCATGATTTACTGAAGAATTGCTTGGGATTTTTAAATTATGTATTCAATTGATACATTTGTTTTACAACATATTCAATTGATGATTATGATTAATAAAGCTGATTAATAAATATTGTTTAAAATGATACATTTTATGAACATTTAGACAGAATTGTTTACGTTTAATTTTAAAATACTATCTCTGCTTTATTTTAATTAGATGTACTTACAATTTGTTCATTTTCAATTGCAATCACAGAAAACTTTTAATTTCATATCGTGATGGAAAATTTAAGATCAACCACAAAAGAAGGTTTTGTTAATTATTTTTTAACAAAAGACAGTCATTTTAAAACTAGTGTGGAATAATATATATTAGCTGAAAGATATGATATAAGAAAAGTTATACTTTAAATATAAAGCTGTCGATGTAATATGCTTTAAACATTAGTTTCGAAAACGTTTCGTATCTTATAATTTTGAACTCAGTAACTTAAGCAAAAATGCCTTGAACCTCTTATGTATATCAAGCATTTATTTTATTTCCTAAAAGTAGAGATCTTTACTTTCAGAAATTAACCTAAAACAAATAAATAAAATAAAACAAAATAAAAAAATCTGGAAGGTTTCAGATTTTAAATTACGCCCAAAGGCGCGTTTTTTTTAACGTTTTGTAGGATACCTTTATTAGTTCAAAGTGGCAATTTGCCCTGAAGAACAATTAATTTCGTTTTCGCATTTTGCGTTGGTTCACTATAAATTCAGTTCATTCAGTTTTACTTTTCAAATTGTTGCCACCGAATATTAGAGCCCTGTGTTATATTTACAGAAATTAAATAATGAAGAATCTCCATAAATTTATGCGTGTTTCTCGCATTGGGATAAAACAATGGTACATAGAGCCATCAAATTTTGAATAACGTAATCTTCTACCGAATGTGGTTATCTGGAAACCCAAATTTGGGATTTGAAATTTGTTTTATTATCGATTTAATGTTTGTAAAAATTTAAAGAATTTTTGATTAAAAAAGTCAAGGATTTCAAACCGAGCAATGGCAACGTTTTACAGAAAAAGCATTTTTATCTCCAGCGAACGGGACTGTGTATCGGAAATGTTAAAGATATGCTCATTTTAAAATTATTTTGCGATATTGCTCTTGAATTGAATTTTATGGTTTAAGTGCAAAGAGCATGATATTTAATAAGTAAAGGCAACACACAAAACGCTGAAAAACTTCCCTTTGCGCGTAATGTAAAATCTGAAAGATTCTTCAGATTTTGTTTTCGTTTTTAGTTTATTAAATATCATGTTCTTCGCACTTAAACCATAAAATGCAGTTCAACAGCAATAGCGCGAAATAATTTTAGAATGAGTATATCTTTAGAATTTCCGATACACAGTCTCGCGCGCTGGAAATAATTTTTTTTCGTACAGTGTTGTCATTGCTCGCTTTTAAATCGTTGAGTTTGTTAACCAAAAATTCGTTAAGCTTTTACAAAATATAAAACGGGTAATAAAATAAATTCCAAATCCCAAATTTGGGCTTCCAGGTGCCCATATTCGGGTGGAAACGTACGTTATTTAAAATTTGATGGCTATAGGTGCAGTTGTTTTATCCCATTGCGAGAAACATACAGACATTTATGCAGATTCTGCATTATTTAATTTCTTTAAATATAATACAAGGCTCTAATACTTGGTGGAAAGAACTTGAAAAATGAACCAACATTTCAACGCAAAATGTCAAAACGAAATTAGTAGTCCTTCTGAGCAAATTGCCCCTTTGGACTGCAGATGATAAAAAATTCATAAATTAAAAAAAGGATAACCAGTTATTTTTAAATGAGCAATTTTTCCACTTAATACGGATGTTTGGAATTTTATTGCATTGGCATCCGAGAGTAAATTATTTGGAGTCTCATCTTCCATTCCAAGACAGAAAAATTAATAATTGTTGTTAAATCATTTCCTTGTTAATTCTGAAACAGTATTTCATTTTAGAAACGTGAAATACATAAATTCATGCTCACTTTCATTTTGAGCATGCGTAAGAAAGACTTTGCAAGAGTTACAAAATAACAACTCCAAAAAACGTCACCAAAATATCATTTGGAGACTCATGTGGTAAGAATATTGAAATTTAAATTCCATTTCAAAACTAGACGAGATGAAGAAGAGTTTTATGTTACACAAATTTAATTTTATACTGGAGATTAATAGATTAAAAAATGCCTCGAGATTTACATGCGTTTCTTTTCTCCTAGATGCGTCTCTTTTCTCTAGCATAAAAAAATTTTGCACGAAGTAAATAAACAAAAGTCAAGCAAAAGAAGAAAACCTTTCTGGCAGGGGAAAAAAAGATTTCAATGTTTACAGTGAAAACGAATCATTCGAACCGATTGTTATTTTCAAAACTCAACGTTTTCTGTGTGATCTCGGGGCTGCCAAAAACGAATAAGAAACTCGCCAACTTGGCGAAAATATGAATTTAAATTCTTCATTTACCCGTGTCTCAAACATTTTACAACATGAGTAGGTATCTGTGTTTAGTAACTGCATTTTCTTACATCATCGAAATTCGAAGCATGGAAGATGCAAGTCGTTAACTTCCTAGCTCTATATTATATTTGAGCACAGCTGACAGTTGATGGGAGGCTGAGAAGAGACTAGGTAGTATATTCTAACAAGAGATTACGTGGTGCGGGTCTTTGCGTCCTCCTATATCTTGCCTTAGAAGCACAAACTACATTGTAGGTCACATCAAATAACCGTGAAAGGAATTGTTGCCGTCGTGACTCAGGATACTTTTCTCTATTACACAATTTCAGATACTCAAAATACTTTAGAGAACATACGCTTTGCAATAGTACACATTACAAATACACTTTACAAAGACAACATTTTAGAAACTTCATAAAAGAAAAAAATTACAAATTTTATAATATTTTACGAATGTGCATTGCAGAACGTCCAGCTACAGAGGAATAGTAGATTAAAATTTAAGAAATAAACTTAGTGAATATTTAAGATCTGGCTGGAGGCACTATTCCTATTAAAAATCTGTTATTAAACAAGGCATAAGACGGTGACGTATTTTAATAGTTTGTTGACAATTTTGGTGATCCTGACCTCCTCATGACGTTGTTTATACTTGATGACAGCGACTCTGATAAAATGATCATTTAAGCTTTTTTTTTCGTCCTCATTTGACTAATGCAAAGCACGCGAGAGCTTTCTGCCTGAGGGAAGGAATGCCTCAGCGGAAGACTTTACCAAAGTCCACAGTATGTATTGCCGCCCAGATGGTATAGTAGTTAGGTATAATGGTTAGAGGAGCCTGTTGTGGTACCGAAGGGCCCGGGTGCGAATCCCAAAGAAGGTATGAATGTTTGTAAATGTACTTTTGTCTTTGCGGCATGAGGGCGTTCTAAATATATGGTGAGCCAAAAGTCCTCTCGTGTGGATTGGTGGTAGGGAAGAGGGGTGGATGGCCCCCGGACCACCTCCCGGGACGACTTTCCTCAAGATTGGAGTGGAAATAGAAGTCCAACTTGAGGCTCTAGCAACCATTCTTTCATGAAATTCATTGACTGTTACGGGTAGAAGCTAGGCCAGCACCTCCGTAGTACCACAGGTAATTGAGGTATTGCTAAACCTAGCTAATTTTTAAGCTTTCCACCCCAATTTTAATGGATAACACCCCCGGGAGTTGTCCGAGGATCTCCCGCCCCTTTTCCTCTACCATCAACCGCTTGAGAGGACTTTCTGAGATCACTTGATTTTTGGTATTATTAGTGTACACAAATCATATTTAGAAGAGACTGTTCTAATCGTATAAATGGTAAATGATATGGTAGCCCAACGTAGTGAACCAAACATCTGAGAAGATTTCTCTAAAACATCCCTAACATTAAAATGCTATGCGACTCAAAAGTAATTGATACGAGTCATTCTCCTTTAAGGAGCAAAATTATTCAATGAAGTCTTTTAGAAATATGTCACTTAAATAAATAAATATAAATAAATAAATCATAAAAAATCAAAACTATAGCTTCAGTCTATTCATTAAAAATGTTTTTAAATAAAACAATTTAAGTAAAAATACTTGTAAAATTAGCGGCTGAATTTCGCCATTTTGGCTAATGATATAAGATGAAGCTCGTGACTGTTATTTTAAGTAAAAGAAAGAAGCTTCAAATTTAAATTCTTATCTTTATTATTAAATTCTTATCTACACTAACGAGCCAAAACAGTAAACCATTCCCACATTTTTCAATGAATTTATCTGGATGACGTAGAGGACACGTGATTAAGTCGGAATGGTATTTAACTGCTACTGGAAAAAGTAAGCAATTATTCTTGTATTTACTTTTGCGAGTGATTAAGGAAAGGCTGCTGATCTAAGCGCATTTGATAGAGGGCAGATTGTAATGCCCCGTATACTCGGAACGAGTGATGGTGAAACCAGTAGTAGACGCCAAAGTGTTGGTCGCCTACGCTTCATCAGAGAAAAAGGACATCGGAGACTGTCCCGCTTGCAGCAAAATCGGCGCCAGACAGTGGCTCAGCTGACAGTCCAACACAATGCATATTATGACTATTCCAACTGCAAGTGTTCCGGAACACACAGTTCAGCGGACACTGTTGGATATGGGATAGCGCAGCAGACGTCCCACTCCTGTGCCTCTGTTAACCAAGCGTCATTGTCAAGTACGCCTACAGTGAGGCCGAGAACATCGAGACAGAACTATGAATACATGGAAGACAGTTGCTGGTAGAACAGGCCATGAAAGCTGCTGACTATCTGAACATAACTGCAGATCAGTTGCACCCTTACATGGCGTCTGTCTTTCCAACTGGAAATGGAATCTTCCAGCAGGATAATGCCCCATGTCACAAGCCTCGAATTGTGTTGGAGGGTTCTAGGAGCATAAGAATGAATTCCATTTAATGTCCTGGCTACATAATTCGCTGGATCTTAATCCGATAGAGCACATTTGAAATGCTATGGAGCAGCAGTTCAGAGTTCAAACACCATCATTTCTGAATATATAGACTTTACGTGACCTCTGCTTAGACATTTGGTACAACCTCTCTCCAGTCATCTATCAAGAACTTGTGGCATGCATTCCAAGGCGAATTGCAGTAGTTTTGGAGGCCAAAGGTCACGCAACGCGTTATTGATTAAATGGTCATAATGTTTTGGTTCTTCAGTGTTTAATACAAGGTGAAACATCACATTTTGTTTTAAACATTTTAACCTGATTCAACCTATATATCCCAAAATACTTTACTTAATGACTGATTAAGCTCTTATTATTAAATTACAAGTTTTGTTGCTTAATAAAATTAGACAATTTTAAAAATAACATCGCAACCTATCTATTAATCGGAGCCAATATAATTCGTGATTATCCAATTCGAAGTTCCTTAAATTCAAATGTATCATCTGTGGGAGGTAGAATATACTGTCTTCATTCATGGGTTTCATATTTCAGTATGTCACCAGCCCAAATACTAATTAATTATATTAATTAGCTAATTAAGTTTTCCAATATAATCCGAAATGTCATGTGCATTTCTCAATGCTTTACGTAAGCGACAACTTTAGAAATACAAGAAGTTTACATTGTTTTCAAGCTTTATGCATTACGATGAAAATTAGGAAAAGAAATACAAGTTTTATAATAATGCTTTGGTTTTAATATATTCACATATTCGGAAGCGTTTTATAACGTAAGTCAATGGAATTCTAATAACATTCTTTAAAAATATCCTAACATTGAAGTGAAATTAGGCGACCGGATACAGATAATTTTTTTTTTCTGGAGATCGTTGCTTTAGAGAACACGGCTATAGGTAACCGTTAATACCATTACTCAATTATGCTCTCAAAATTATCAGATACGTTGAGAAATGATCATCTTAGGAAAGTGGTCGTTGAGAGAGGTTTCACTTTTCATTTAGAGCTCTGAAATGACATAAATGTAAATGGAATTAAAAAAAATATATATTATACCCATACAGTCGGTAACAGCATTAAGGAAGCTCACTCAGTCTTCTGACAAGTTTGCAGTTGAAGATCGTTTTTCAAGCGGAGTACAGAATGTAGTCTGCCGTGATTTCGACTTTTTGCGATCAAATTCTCATGATAAGAACTCGCGGATGGTATAGCGCCTACTTTTCGCTATAGTTCTTCTCTCCCACTGGTTGTCAATCTCTCAGAGTTCATCAGAGAGTTTTATTTTGTCTGACAGAATACACTGAAGATGGCTTGTCTTCATTTCCTGGAGAGGATGTAGTCTTGCCTTTTCTTCTTTCAGATGATTTTTAATAGAGAATTCGTCGCTGGAAAGAAAGAGACATTATGACTTTTAAAACATTCTGTTACATCAGTATACAGCTTACATTACATCTGTTACCTTGCAAATAAGTTAACCTTGTTTTGGCTTTCCTAGTCATTAAACATTCTAATCTGTGTTGAAATACTGTGATGAGAAGAATTTCTTAAAGCAATTTGCTTGTCACTTCATTCAAACACAATTTTCGTATTATCTTTTGAAGTGTACGCAATAATCCTTAGTGGATTTATTTGCACAGTCTCGAATTCTCGTCACTTCGCTAAAAGTGTTTTAAAAGATCAAGATCTAAATGTGAAATTCACTGTCAACTAATTGTTAAGAAACTGATATGATATTGGGGAACATAAAATCAACTTCTGAATTGGGATTGGTTCATCGGATGCCAAATACGTTATTAAACTTTATAAGGGAGCGTTTCTCTTCTAATTTAGGTGAAATAAAATAATTTCGTTGAAAAAAATTATTAAAATATTATCAAAGACTTATTAAGCAAATATTAAGAATTTATTGAAATTATTATTAAAAATTATT
>KK117580.1:0-19715 GCA_000611955.2 Stegodyphus mimosarum | reverse complement strand
TTGCGAGGATGTGAAAGACAAATCTAATTAGAAATTAATTAAAAATCCCAATTAAAATTAATTAAAAATTAGAAATTAATTAAATAATTAATTAAAAATCCCAATCAAAAGTAATCAAACGGTTTCTGATTTACAAATCAAGGAGTTGTGAAATCTGACAATGAATTAAGCGCTTTGCGCAAAATGAATTTCTGAAGTATACATTTTGATTTCAGTACTTAAGGATTCAAAATGTTTTGTGTGTCTGTAAAGTATCATTTGGAAGAGTCCGTGCCGTGGCGAATCATCGGCCGTTTAGAAGCAGGGCAGACAATCATAGAAACAGGAAGAAATGTGAATATTTAAAAACAAAGAGTCTATAGGCTATGAAGCAATTTCAGAACACTGCTGTAAGAAGGCCTGGATAAAGCCGTAAATGAATAATAATTGCTTCTCAAGATCAATATTTGGCAATAACTGCCAGTTGTAACAGGAATGCTCCGGGATGTTCTCCCTTACGATTTTGGCGGAATTGCACAGTTAATGTTGTGCGACTATACCTGTACGACAAATGGTGAAATTCTGGTGTCCTGACTATTTAACCTGTACCTGTACATTCTCGCAGTTAGGATCAGAGCTTGCAGCGGCCATTGATACTTTTGTATGACAGCCAACTTTATACCGAAGGCTTGATGGCCTTTATACCCAAAAGCTAACGGTTTGTCTTTCACTGCGTTCGCAACAATAGAAGGATCGCTTTAATTGGTACAAAGAACATCTGAATTGGAGTGAACACCCATGGTCCCATATTCGCTTTACTGATGGGTCGAGGTTTAGTTTAACATCCGATTATAAACGGTATTGTCTGGAGGTAACCAGGAAAGCGAATCTTCCTTCGAACTTTATGGGACGTAACCATTTCTCTAATGCAAGTGTGATGGCATGGGCAGGAGTAACAATGAATAAAGTATACGGCCCCACACGTTTTTAACAGTGGATCTCTGACTGGCCAGAGATATTTGGATGAGGTCTTAGAATTTTATGTAAGACTTTTCAGAGGTGAATATGGATCTGACTTTTTATTTATGGGCGAAAGTGCTCGTACACTTCGGTTTCTGTTTAATTGATTATGGCAACGCACACTAGGGATATCTACCTAAGGAGAGGGATGCTTTCGTGGAGGACTTACTAAAGAAACCTGGCTCGTATACACGTTCACATGGAAGCTGCTACACTGAGCAAACTTTGTTGATGAATTTCTTGAAAGTGAATACGGTGGCCAGCAAACTATCCTGATCTTAACCCGATAAAAATCTTATCGGACTCTCTGGGAAAAGCAGCTGCGCGAAGACATCGTTCTGCAAGAGATGTAAATGTCCTGAAAATCGCATTGCTGGAGCAGTGGAACTCAACTTTACTCAAACTGTGATTAACAACGTTATTACTGCCAACATGAAAATATGCTGTGATATATGTGTACAAGTCAAGATTGATCACATTCCATATTAAATTCATAAGCCTTAACTTTTTTCTGAGTTATTCTTTTTTTTAACTCTTCTTGTAACATATTTTTACAGCTTTAATTACTTCATTCTACAATTTTATAACATACGCAGTGCTCTTAAAGTTTTCTCTCATACTTACATGCTATGTATCATTCCACATAAATTCGTAAAATGACAGTTCTGAAAAAAATCTATGATTTCACGCATGTAAAGATAATTTGGGCATGAGTACATTTTAACTCATATCTGTTAGAAACTTTAATACATTAAGTAACACAAAAATTTTAATTATTAAGAGTTGCATTTATTTCTCTTACGTCTCACATTCTATTAATAATTCACAGATTGATTAAATCTGAAAGATCGATTAAACTCTTATGTTTTGAGAATAAAAATGCTTAGAAAAATCGATTATGTGCGAGAAATTAAAGGTGCTTTGTTTCGAGTTGTGGCAACAGAAGCCAGAAGCTGCTTCTAGATTCTTTCTTTTCGTCTCGTCTATTAGTTTCCATGGTATGAATAATCCTGTCTCTAATTTTATTTTTCCATGATAGGATTTTATGTGTTAAGTGAATACAATATACCTCCATCAATGTGAAAAAATATCTTATAGTTGGACACTTTGGATTAAGAACTAACACCCCAAAACATTTACCGTTTAGAACTCTAAAATATGTTTTAAACATAGGGAAAAAATCATACGAATATTTAGCTTCTCTTCTTAAATAAAAACAATATTTACTTCTGCTGATTTATGAAATTAAATTCTTATTGTTGAATAAAAATAAAATTCAATTCAAAATCAGTTTCACTTTTCAAAGTTTTGTTCCTGCATTTTCATTTTGAATTTAAAATGGTATAAAAAAAGAAATAGGAAGCATTAAACATGTATACTATTATTTAACAATATTTAAAAAGGAACTATATAAAGATATGCGATCGTGAATGACTGCATACCGAAGAATTACAGATTACAGTTTAAAGATTTACAGTCCACCACTTATATAGAGTGTTGGACGCTTATTTATTTTATTTATGGTATCTATGCTGTAAAAAAGCGCTCTTTGTAAAGTAGTATTAAGAAGTAAATACAAAATGAAAAATAATGCTATATTTAACTAGGCGCTTCTCGAAAGTCAAGGAATGTAACTTGCTATAATGAACGACGCACTTAATAATAGAAGAAAAATAAAAGATTTTAGGCATCGTTAACTGGCAACAGTATCTGTATATACAGGGCAAAATTTTATTACAAAATTGAAAATAAAACTTTCTCGTTAAATTAAATAAATATATCGTTTATCTTTATACCAAGTGTTTAACATAAAATATGTAACTTTAATGGTTATGTATAAAATATCTCTAATATCTCAAAGGCTCTATCTTATTTCGATTTTAGTGCTGCTTTCAAAAATTAATCATGACATTAAAGTTACGTTGAGGTCCTTAATATTTAAATATTTTTCTTATAAGTTAACAAAAATATTTAAATAGTATTGAATCGCAAGTATTGCAATTATTTTATTGCAATTTAACATGTAGTTTAACTACTGAAATGTAGTACATAGTGAATAAAATGTAGTATTTTAATAACAGAAATACAGCAAGTATTCTTTGATGTATTCAATATATGTCCTAATAGTTAAATGATAAATGTTATGTTTATAATATTAGTTTACAATAAGATAATGCCATGCCAACGTACGGCGATAGAGAGGGAAATATTACAACCCTTCTCCTTGAATATGAAAGAAACCAGAGCCTCTAATCATTATCTGTTGGCGACTGATTTGACCTGCAACGTGTTCGGTTACCCGAACTGATGTTTAGAAAGCAGCAAAATGCCAAAACAAAGCTCATGAGTTTTTCTATTTTTTGTTTGAGATTTTTTTCACTATATTTTTTTAAATAAAACTAGAAAAGTATGAGATTGACTTCAAAAAATCAACAAATATATTGCATTTGGAAACAGCGAAACATCTGGATAAAATTTCAGCATTTCGTATTTTGTTCCAGTAGAAAGAAGTAAATAAAAAAGAATAAAATGTACAACTCGAATTGTTTTTTCCCGTTTTTAATATGTTGTTCCTTTAAAAGGTCAATGGGAAGTTAAAAGAAAAGTTACTCAAAATGCCTCATTCGTTTAACTTCGCAAAGAAATAAAAAATACAAATATTTTGCAGGGGAAAAAATCGAGATGTGTTTTTTTGAGTTCAATAAGATAAAATGTTACTGAAATTCTTCCCAAAACAAAATTTAGCTTAATAAAAATTTGTCATAGAGGAAGTAAGAGAAATAAATTATTTTCATTTGAAGGGAATACGTAGAAGAAATTAATTTCAATTTCCTCTACCTTACAGGCTGTGGGAAAATATACCTCATACTATGAAAGTTGCATGGTAGAATATTTAATAATCCTTTTTTGGAATTAAGATTCATGTTATGTAATGAGAAACTTAAAAACATTTTAAAGTGTCTAACTCATTTAGAGACAACTGCGGCATCTCCGAGTCAGTAGCAAGGTTCTATAAGAAACAAATTCTTGTAGACTAATTTGGAGGGCTAATTCCTATCCCAGCATTTTACTCACCAATCCAAAATATTGTTTTTAAGATACTGCATGTAGATCAATCAATCAGAAATAAGGCAGAGGTTAAGTGGAAGTCATTTATGCTAATACAAACCATAATATTTAAAATTAAGCAAAAATGAAAACCTAGATTGGCGCAGATTTTCGATGTAACATTACCTTTTCCATGGGCGATTAAACAATCGTACTTCCTCTACAAAAACAAAAAAACGTTTTGCAAAACTGGGATAATGGGCAACCATTCTGAAAAACCATTTGTGCTCCTCAAGAAAACAGACCGATGTTTTATTTTCCTCCAATTCGACAGAGTTGATCCCGAAACAATACAATGAGCAATAGAAAGCAATAGAGTTTTATTCAAAATCTACACCAGTCTAAACTTGCTTTTTTGATTAATTTTAAATTTTAGATTTTTCCTTCTCCATTTAGATTCAGCCGGTGTCCGAATGGTTAAAGATTGTTGAATGTTGGCAGTTCGTTCCGAGTTCGAAACCAGACGGAAGAACTGGATGCGTGGTTGATTGTCGTGCGATCGCTATGTATAATGTGAATATGAGCCAGATTCACTTAGAAAGCCCTTCATAAATGATTCTTTTCCGTAGGAGTTGGATCCCATGTGCTTTGTCATGCTCAGATAACCAAACTTAACCTCTTCGCCGTCGCTCAGCAAAGATCCCCCAGCAATAAAAAGAAAAGCCGATAACTCTGAAGAAAGGATTGCGAAACGAACGCAACAGCAACAAGGTTCAGGCACCGCCAGAATGAAGAATACGAAACAAACAAAAGTTCCCCTTTAACAGAAGTTAGCGCTGATGGGAAAGCGGAAAAGATTCTTGGAAGATAAGCAAAGAAAATGGCAAACTACAAAACCGAAGCCAACTACCTCGAGAGAAACCATAAGAATATGCCAGCCGAGAGCTATGAGAAGAAAATAACCCGACGACGCAAGATCTATTCCTTTTCAGGAACCCAGAAAAACCAAGAGAGTTGTCAAAGATTCCGAGTCAAGGTACGGGAGCTACGAAGCAACGAGGACGCCAGAATTCCAGAATCCTCAGCCAACAAGAAAACCTGCCCGATTCAACGCCCAAGGAATGAAACGAAAAGAATGTCCGGAAGTGAATACCAGTCGCCCGAGACGACTGAGGGTCCGAAGTTTGAAATCGCTGATATGGCAAGAATTCTGCGCCAAGAGAGTGCAGGAGTATAGAAACCAAAAAGATAAGCGAAAATTTTTCTTGTTTTCTATTTTGTATTGAAAGTTCGATTTATGTCATGTGTGAATTCTTTTTAGTATTCGTAAGACGCGAGAAACTACTTTGTGTATGTATTTAGTGGAAAGACTTCAATTGTGTTAACTTAAAGATTGTAGCCAAGCTTTGTGAATTTTGTATAGCAACTATAACAAATGATATAAAATGAATTTTACGTGTATTATGTGTTAAAATGTTCTATTGAATTGCTAATGTCAGCTTCTAAACTATTGTAAAAGTTAAACTTGTACAAATGTAAGTTTTGGTCAAGCATGACTCTGCATACTTTGTATAAGAGATCAGTTGAATGAAAGTATAGATTGAATGTGCTTAAAGTTAGGCTCTCCAGGCTACACTTAAGAATTACACTAAGAAAATTAAGATCTATTTTAGCACATTAGGTCTAGTTTTGTGTTTAATGAGTTTTCTAAGGTCTAGAAAGTTGAGTTTATAACAAGTCGTAGCGGTTGGATAGTGGCAATATGCCTTCGCGAAAATACAACATAAAAACCTCGTCTCACTCAGAACAATTTATGGAAAGCAGGGGGAGAAGAAGAATTAAAGTTTCGTGTGAATGAAAATGTTTGAGGGCCAAAATAATTTCAAGAAAGAGCATTGATAACACATGGAAACTGTTATGAAAAGAACTAATACTTTTTCCTTCCAGAGGACTGGAAGGTCAAGATTGAATTCTCATTGAAAGAAAAGAAGAAGGAGATAGATGTAAAACCTATTCAAATTGTGAATGTGTATTTTTCTTAGTTTTAATCTAGCTTTAGACATTAGTGTAAAGTTGGCCCTAAACAGAAAATGTTTTAATGATGAATTCACGAAAGAGCTCTTGCTACAAGTTGAAAACTTTGATGAAAAAGTCTTTTTATGTAGAATTTACACTCTTAAACAAGATCGTTAAGACCTTATTTTTCGAGTAGTGAAATTCTGGTGG
This sequence comes from Stegodyphus mimosarum, assembly GCA_000611955.2. NCBI lineage: Eukaryota > Metazoa > Arthropoda > Arachnida > Araneae > Eresidae > Stegodyphus > Stegodyphus mimosarum. Next base: position 13,442 of record KK117580.1, on the reverse strand, counting down.
GGAAAGATGTAAGGTTTATCCTAAGTTTATTAACAGTTGTTATAAGTTCTGTATCTTTACTATCTTATTCTAATTTCAGTTTACAATTTCCTGCCAGAACGTAAATTCATAAAAGTAGTAAATTCAAATGAGTAAGAGTGCTATTTAAGTCGATACTTCACCGACTTCGAGAGAGAGAGTCTGATTCCCTGACTAGCGTGCGTTTGCCTTTGGCTATTTTCTCTCTTAGTTACTACGCTTGGCCATACCTTAGGCCCTTGCTTGGCTTCTCCGATTTAATTAAAACTTAGGGTCCAACTAGTTAGATTTCTGATAGCTTCTGCTATACCTTTCAGATAGCTTAGTTAAATAAGTTTAGTTTTTAAGTTATTATTATTTAAGTTCAAGCCCGAGTGGAGGCTTTGTGTAAAGTTGCAGGTAGGAACTGTTTGTAAATATGCTGAAAAATAAAGGGTTGTGAACCCTTCTTAAGCCTTACGTATTTTGTTCACACACTTAAGCGATTATTTGCTTGTTAGTTTTCGTGGTGTTCTAAGTCAGAACTTTCGAATTAAATCAGTAAAACCCCACAATCTTCTGGAGACTTTTTTGAATACGTTCTTTGTAGCATTCCAAGCGAAAGCATTATATGTTCTCTATAGCAGTCTATTTCATCATTTTGCGTTTATTGATATGTGCATGAAGATAGATTACTTTTCTTTAAAGTGATCGACTTCTTTTTATTCATTATTGAAGGGGCTCTATAAGCAGTCAAAGACAGTCTTTCACAAGTGAAGATGGCGATGGTGCAAAAGCATATTTAAATTGTAGAGTTTACTAAACATTCAACTCAATATATATATTCTCTGGCTAGACTCCTAAAAGTTGTAAGCAAGTTTTCGCTTTTTCTTAGTTTTTATTAGTTCACGTGAATCACTGAATAACTACACTCATGGACAAAAAAATTAGCGCACCAAGAAGGATCCGTCAAAATGAAACGAAATTTTACATGCATAATGACTACTTTCATATAAGTAAATGATGAAAAAATAAAAGAAAAATGATAATTTATTTCAGAGAAAAAGGCAAAAGAACGGAGGAGTTAATACTTCGTTGGACCCCTCTAGCGCGAATGCACGATGCGATACGATCGAGCATTTAGTCATACAAGTTCTGTATGATGTCTTGAGACGTTTCGTTCCAAATTTGCTGTAACCTTGCCTCTAATTCGTTCAAACTCGTGGGATGCCCAATTCGTCGTCCCAAATTATCCCAGATATGCTCGATTGGAGACAAATCTGGGGATCGGGCAGACCAAGGAAGGGGAGTAACAGTGCGGAGACAGTCTTGTGACACCCTTGCCATATGAGGCTGAGCATTGTCTTGTTGAATAATGGCTCCTGGGAGCCGTTGCATAAGTGGCAACACATGTGGTTGCAGAATTTCATGAACATATCGCTGGGCTGTCATGGTGCCACGGAACAATACTAGGGGTGACCGTGTATTGTAAGCAATGGCACCCCATACCATCACACCAGTTGTGGGAGCGATGTGTCGCTGTACAGCAAAGGCAGGATTGAGGCGTTCACCACGGGCTCTCCACACACGAACACGATTGTCATCACTGTCGAGATTGAATCTGGATTTGTCGCTAAAGACGACCTGGTTCCATTCCGCTGCAGTCCAGTTTTCTCGTGCTCGACACCACTCCAAACGAAGGTGTCGATGGGTGGGCATCAAGGGCAGCACACGTAATGGGCGCCGCGATACCAACTGTCCTTCAGCCGGCGCCTTCGTATGGTTCGAGAAGACACAGGGGCCCCTAGTGAAGGTGCTACCTGTGCCTGGATGGCAGCTGATGAAGCAGTTGGCTGTATTCGTGCATTTCTTACGATGTGGCGGTCTTCTCGACGACTCGTCTGTCGAGGGCGTCCTGAGCCTGGTCTTCGTGTACATGACATCTCTCGGGTCCACTGGTCCCAACACTTCCTCACAACACACTCAGAGCGGCCTAATTGACGAACTACTCGCCTAGCTCACCACCCAGTTTCCATCATCCTGACGATTCTCCCCCTCTCAAACTGCGACAACAGCTCATATTGTCTTCGAACACAGCGTAATGGCATGTCTACCTCAGGTCTTCCTTTGTAAATGATTCAGCATACACAAACAAGCTTTGGTTACCTGTTTTGTACCCCACAGAGTACGACGTTCAACGCCCTCTACCGGCTATACGTAATGCGCAATAACGCTGCATTTATAATCATTTGTATATCTCCCCGACATGTACCTTCATTGCAAGTTTCGTTACGATCTCGCAATTATTTCTTGGTGCGCTAATTTTTTTGTCCATGAGTGTATTTAGGTTTAACAGGTACAGGTACATGTAGAAGTGGGTGGAATACTACAAATTCACCATTGGTCATACAGGTATAGTCCCAGCTTAACTGTGCAGTTATACTTCAATTTTGAGGGAGAAAACTTCGGAAAGAGATTTCGAGGGTCTCACAACCTTCTTCCATAACACCAATCTCTCTAGAGAACTTTTGAGTCCCCGTGTATTTTGAGTGAACCCCTTGTCGCACAGACACTACATGTTTACAAATATTCGTGCCTTCTCCGAGATTTATCAGTAGAGATTATCAATAGAGATGGGACAGGTGAAATCAAAAAGTAAACAATAATACTCTTAAGAACTACATCTGTTGCTTTTAAATAGCTTAGTTTGTTAATCCTTAGCACACAGATTAATTCTGAAAGCAAAATAACTTACAATTTGTCAAATGGCAACAGACTCGAATGAAAAGTGAAACAGCGCATTTCAAGTGAATCAACGCAAAATCGTGTTTCGAATCCAATAGTATTTTGGGGTTAAGATGCTTTGCTTTTTCATACTGAAGTCCATATTTGTCGAAGACTCAACCAACAGGTTAACAAAGTGTCACCGCTGACTTTATATTTCTACTCTTAATCACTAGTAAAAGAGAAGCTAGCTGCAATATTTGATCAGAAGCGTAACGAATTGCGCAAGAACTTGCTCGCTTTCTTCCTCTGCTTTCTATTTCATCATTTTCAAGTATTAGAGACTGCTCATACTTTGTATTCTGTTAGAGCTCTATATTTAAATTCGCACTTTCTGCATGAATTGAGATGAAGCAACAGAAATAATAGTGCAAGGAATAAGTAGAATAAGTGAACAAGACATTAGAACTTTGAGCAAACGGTCTTACAGCTATAATCCCGCCTCACTAACTGTAGAGTTTTATCCCAGTTTTTATGGAGCTCTCTTCAGGGAACGGATCGGAGAGTCTCTTTCTCCTTTTCTATTTTTACCAACCATTCCAGAGAACATTCGACTGTTCAATATTGTCGTATAGACACTGTAAATTTACGAACATCAAAGTCTTCTCTGAAATTTGAACTCGAATCTCACGATAAGGCAGCCAGTGTAGTTAACAACTATACAAAGCTCGTTTGAAACAAAATAAGAGAGATGAAACAAGAGAATTTGAGTGTAGACTCTTCACGTATGAGACGGTATTCCTATAATAGATATATCTGATATGAGTGGAAAATTAAGAGCGGGATGATTGTTGACTTGAGATCCTTACAATGTAATTTCAATATAAGACTATTAAACCCATTTCAGGACTTTATATTATTTTTTCTTCTGCATAAAGAATTTGAAACTTTTGGGTATGCACTCATAAACTCATTTTTAAGATATACTTCAGTTCCCTTTTCTCGTGTACTAAACTGGAGATGAATTATACCTGTCAATAATTTTAAAAAGGTACTTTATTAAAAATTTACTAAATAATTACTAAAAATAATAATTATAAATGCAAATTTTGAATTATTTTGAGGCGCGAATGATATATATTACAATCCCGTAACTTTATATGAGGCAATAATTCGAACTGCACACAGAAATGAACAGATTTTGTGTATAGTTGTAACAAGCAAAAATATGTTATAAATTTTAAACCCAGGCAGAACATGAGAATACAGAAGCTATAGAAAAAGGTTCAAGAGACAATATTTTTCTAGAGAGAAAACGCTGTCATTTTAAATTTTACGTAACAAAGATGAAAATGAACTTTCATGAACAGGATGCACAATAACTTCGATCAAAGAGTGATATATTCTGTAAATATGTTTCTAATAGTATTCAAACAGAGGGAATAGCTTTTGGAACACATTTTTGTCTTTTGTTTTTCCTGTTTCTTAGATCTGTATTACACAGTTTTGAGCCACTCAAAGCGTTTTCTTAAAAACTTATCTCTACGTTATAAGAGGGTCATTAGCTTTCTTCTGCCTGCCTATCACTTATGCTTTCATTACAAAATCATGTTTAATTGCTCTTTGAGCGAAAATACGTAATGTCTTCCTTACTCTCTCTTTACTTTTTCTTTCTCCTAAAAGCATTGTTGTTCTCTGCTTACATTACGTGCGCAACAAACAAAGCATCGAATACGCTCGCTGGAGTCACCGTAATTAATTATTTATCGTTAAGACTTCATTAATCACTCTAACGAAGCTGTAGTCATTTTAGTTTTTTTCCCCAAGGAAGAAAATGTCGTCGTTAAAATCCGGTGGCAGTGTAACGTCGCAACAAACATGGCGTCGACTAATTACAAACCCTGGCTGCTTCTGGAGCAAGAGTGGAAACTTGTTTGGTTGTTAACTCGCTGCCTCTAATGTTGTAGCAAACAACCCGACACCGAGCATTTTGTGAACCACCAGCAACGTTTTCGGGCCCGGTCCTCAATTTACGACGTCTATTAAGGTATTACGTTTCCGGCACTTCGTTAGCAGCCTCGTCGGGCTGAAAATCGATGGCGCGGCCGTCGCTAACGCGGCGCTCTGTTTACTGACTCCGTAGCCGGGCAGGTAAGATTACAGAAGGCGGCGTTAACGAAGCTTCACTTGGGCCATTGTTTATGCAGGGGGGGGGCTTCCAGAGATGCCGTAATGAGGCGGAGCGAAGAGATTCCGCTGCTCTCCCCTTTCGAGCTTGTTCCTTTTGCCAATTATAATGAAAATTTCGTCAAAATTTTCTCGTGACGACCGGGAATTCGGGAATAATATTAGATTGTTATTACAGAGTCGAGTTCCTCTTCTAGGATGGAGCGAATGTGTCCGCTTTTGATCTCTTCCTTCTTCGTTCGAAAGGAGCAAACGCATTTTTCAGTGCCACGTCGCAAGGAGGGTTTAATCAAATCGTTTGATGAAAATTTCTCAAGCACAAGCAAGTTCACGTAGAATATACAGAAATGAACAAGTTATCAGTACTGAAAAAAGCTAAAGGTCTTTAAAAAATGAAACTACATGCATAGAGCGGCCTACAAAATTATTGTTTAAATTTAATACAAGATGCTCATTGGAAAGTTATACGGCGATAAGTTATTTGATTGTTATTAAAACTTAGAATTTAGTAATGGAAAACTAATTAGAATCTATTAGAATTAATTTAATTAAAATTTGCTAGTTAAAAGATTCCAGATTTCCAAATTTAAGGACAATTTTTTAACAGTATGTAAAGACTAATTTAGGGTATTCCATATAAATAATACATATATATGTATTATTTATATGGAATCATGCTATCCAATGTCATAAAGATTAAATAGCAGTTTTTAAGATACTGGGTAGCTCAACGGGAAATGATTGCATTATCATCATGAAGCCTTATGCCCCTTTTATTTGCGAAGTCATTTAATCTGAGAAGTCACTGTAGTTTGCGTCGAGAAGATTACTATGCATACTTATATGAAAATGCTTTTTCATAAAGATTCCTGCTTCTTTGTGTTGGTCTGACAGTTTCAGCATTGCGGAAACCTTAAAATTATTCGACCTGATGCACTAAAATACTCTTTTACTAAGATTAGTTTTTAAGTTGAAGAAATTGACTTTACAAACTCTGGTGCAAATAAGATTTCAGTATGCTACTATCTATATATATAAAGAAGAAAGTCTGTTGGTTTATCCTCTAATAACTCAGTAACTACTACAGCTACCGTCACCAAACTTTCTACAATTCTTTTCTGTGCCTAGAAGAGGGTCCTAGAAGAGGTCGCCCTCCACTTTTTCCCAAAAACGTAGCTAAAATCAGAGATATTAATTAAAAACTCGGAAAACGATAATTTTCGCACTCATTTTTCCCAGTGGCAACAGTCCCGCAAGCTGGAGATGAAAATCTGCTTTATTTCGAAGGTTGTTGCCTCTGCTCGCTTTCAAATTTTAGAGTTTGTTAATAAAATTTTCGAAGTTTTACGATGAAATAAAAATAGCATTACCAAACATTAAATACATTATTCCCGATTCCAAAAATTCATGGGAAGTCATTTGGCTATTCTCATCTTCGTACGACTTTAATTAAATATTAATTAAAAACTCTGAAAGCGTTCATTTTCGCACTCATTTGTCTGAGTAGCAACAATCTCAGTTAGATAGAAAGGCTTTATTTCGAAAAGTGTTACTACTGCTTTCTTTCAAATTGTAATCGAGTTTGTTAATAAAACATTTTTAAGTTTCACAAAATCTATACATATAAAGAAGAATGTCTGTCTGTGTGTTTGTTTGTTCGTGTTACTGATCTCTGATTAATTATGATCTATTTTTTTGCCACATTTAATCGACTAAAATTGAACATAGGTGAAATTTTGGATGGAACTTGAGCTTTTACGACCATTTGATTAGAAAGACGAAAATCATTAAAAACTGCGTGCCTTCCAAAATTCCTGATATAATGAGAGACAATTTGCTTATTTTTCTATCGACATATTTTATGTGAGTTTCATATCGCATCAGAGGGAAACGTTTATGACTATGAATCATATTTTTTTCAACGTTACTAGAGAAAGATTACAGCGGTATCGTTCTCTCTGTGATTAGATACATTACTCTCAATCTAACTTAATTGGCATCGGGTACTTTGCTAGTAATAAATAAACTGAAATTCGGCTTGCATAAGAGTACTGGCACCTTTATAAAAGTATCTTATTCAAAGCTCATATTTGATATTCATCTAAGGGCTGAAACTTTTAAATCGGATTTGCCTTCTGATAGTTTCTGTTTTAGTGAACATTAACTGATGGCCAAAGGTGTCGACATATTTATGATTGACATATCCACAAAAGACTAGTTATTAAGACATTTTTAGTCTTACGCAGATGGGCGACGTGCTCATCTTATGGGAAGCATCCTATGTGGTGTTGAGTTCTCATAACGCTGGTGATAGCTTTGAACAATGCTCCTTAATGTCTGAAATGTCAGATAGTCTCTATAGTGGCTCCCGTGAGAAATTATGATGGCAGATAACTCAACCCCTGGATTTGGTTGACTTTGTCTCGTGCTTTTGCCTAACTGCCAATTAAGTGGGCATTAATCTAAGAACTAACCTATGCCTGCTGTCACTGTGTGATAGCATTTCCAGCTAATTCTGAAGAGTTCGTGGTTAGAATACCGCCCTTAGGACATGTTAGTTGCTCCTTTCCGAGTCCAAAATGCTAAATGGTCCGTCTCTGCAGTGAAGCCTGAGCTAAAATTTGCTGGATGATAATTAGACAGCACTAGGTGTCATGTCTTCTCCTAGTCTCAGTGGGAAGAATGTAAGAAATTATTGTATTTCCCGATGCGTACTTTCGAGGTGCTTACGACGTGGAAGTACTGAAAAATGGATGAAATCTCGGCTAGAGCATTCTAATTTTTCAAGTTTCACGATCATAAACCAATTCCAAACCGAATTTAACTTTTCAAAATGAAATATGGAGAAAAACATCTGAATTTTCTAAACTGCAATTTTGTTTTTGTTCTAGTTTGAATGTTATTTGATTGTAATGATTTAATTTTAGCAGTTGATAATAGCAGACATATTTTACTTATTTAATATCTTAATTCCTTTTAAGGTAATCCAAAAGTTCTGAGCTGTAATAAAAAGTTTCAAAATTTTCATATTGCAAGATTTTTAACTAATAATTTTTCATTAGGTACGCTGTGTGATAGCATCTAACTAGACTGTGTGGCAAGCGCTCATAGAAGTTGAGGAAAGAGTTGCGTTGCAAACCCAAACGATTAAAACTATTTTATGTAACTAGAAAAGGAATTTTCTATGAAATTTATTTTGTATAATTAGAGACTATAGTTTAGTAAGATTTACGTTTGCTTTGATTTAAAAATATTATGCGTACTTAAACTTAAGTTCAAACGTAATTGAAAGGCAACAGCTCGCCGACACTGGTACTCCAGCCGCTTATTGTTTTACTAGGAAGCAATCTGATAGTATGAAATTAAAAGGAAGTTAACATAAATACCAGCAACACCACGTGATGCTATTTTTATATAGTTACATTAATAAACTAACAAGTGCCAGTTGACCTTCATTTGTTAATATGAAGACAAAAATAAGCGTTTTTCCACAATTAATTTCAGCATTTCACTTGACTGTCAGCAACTGTCAAGCGAAGATTGCGTTGCCAAATCACATATTTTTATGACAATTTCCTTATTCCTGGGAGGGAAAACAAACACGACGTTTTCTGCTCTGTTTCCTTCATAATAACCCCGAAGTGAGAGGGCCCTCATTGTTCCCCATCTCCTAAAAGAGGACGTTTATGGGTGATCCTGGAGGCTTGTTATTGTCGTTTGGCTTGATCCCAAAGAGAAGCATATGATCACGGTCCGGGGGGTAAGTCAAACCGAACATCATTCTCTTCGCATGATTTCTAGCTTACCTCCTCATCTTCGAAGGGGAACTGAGTTCCCAAATTCCCTAAATATATGCTGAATTTCCCTTCGAGGGAAAATGCATTTTTCTTTGTTGGTTAATATACGTATATGGTTCTTCTAAACGTCTAACTTTAAGTTAATCACCTAACGATTAGATGGTGATTGCGGTTAAAAACTGGTCGAATAATGCTTTTAAGATAATCTATAGGATGGCGCTTTCAGATAATACGCAAGTAATGCTTTTAATGTAATACTTTAACAATAAGATTGTTTTTGCTTTTAGTATAATTTGAATGTTTATATGATCTCATGATCTCAGTGGGCAAAAATTCAATGAATAAAAGAACTTTTACTGTTTTATTAACTAAATCAAAAGTTCTCATATTGTATGAAAGGGCATCTTTCAATGCATTTTTGTAGCTTAGTAGTGTTTTTTTTTTAAGTTCAATTTCCAAGTAGAATCTGGAAAGCCTCGGGTTTGATTCTAAGAACAGTACATTTTCAAAATTGCTGTTTAAAAAGACAAACAAGCGTAAACTTTTTTATTGGAGGTGCTAAGAACAAGACAAGAATCGCCGCAGTATTAATAAATTTGTAAGCCTAATTTTGATGTTTTAAATACATAACCTACAAAATTAGTCCTGCAAATTTATGAACATTATGCTGATTCTTGTTAATGGATGTGGATCTTATGTTTAACAAAGTCTGAATATCGATTGAAGCATGACTTTTAACTCCAGTGTCAATTTGTCCGCTTCACGAATTATCGCGAGAAGCGGGCGTCTGAGGGTCGCTACTGAAAAGCTTGTTGTCTTAGCACCTCGCCGACCAGCCAGTTATAGCGGGCCAGCCAGTTGTTATAGTGAAACTGACTGACTGCCATACAAATGGTACCAATGGCCAATGGTTCAAATCTTGGAGGCATGGATGTTTGTAAGCGTATAGTGTCTGTGCGGCATGACGAGCCGAAAGTCCTCTCGAAAGATTGGTGGTAGGAGAAGAGGGAAGGAAACCACCGAACCTCCCATGTGTTCTTCCTCAAAATTAGGGTGGAAGCTTAGCAGTCAGCTAGAGGTACTACTGAACCTAGCTGCTAGCCTGACCTGGCTTCTACCTGTACCTGTCTCGACACCTCCAATAATCATTGGTCGGATTATTGAAGCATTAGTTGGACTTTACTTAGACTTAACTTGTTTTCTTTTTAGGTATGTAAAGCAAACGAGCCCTATGTTTGTTAAGGCAGCGATGTTTTCCTGGAGAATTTTCTAAGAATAATTGGGCACTGATGTACGTGATCTATCACTTTTAGTTATTTATTTATTTTTTAGATGGAGCTCCTAAAATTTTTGTTTTTTTAATAATTTCTTCCTGGTATTTCATCGCACTTTCAAATATGAATACTACTGAATTTTTTATTTTATGAAGCTATTATTAATGAATTATGAAGCTATTGACATTGAAATTTAATAGAGTAAAAGCTGTACATAACATGCAAAGTTCTGTAACGCAAATGCTTCCACGTTACCTTGCAGAAATTTTGTGAAGTTCCTTCAATAAAAGCAATGACTGTTTTTTGAGCATACTGTCCGACGTTCATGATGTATACGGCTGAACTGATAAAAATGACCATTCCTGTCAATTTATTTTATAAAATTGGAAGGAATTTAATTTTAGTGAAACTAAAAAAGTAATATGTCATTAAATAATAAAATGATGTTCATTAACGCATTCTTAATTACTCGTATTTATTTTGGTGTCCGCCGAAAACATCGCGGACGAAAATGTCGAGAAGAAAACAACGCAAGGCGACCAGCCAGTTATATACAATTATATACAATTACAACTTTTAAAACTTGAAAACGTATGTGTGTGATGTTATCGTCAGAGGATAATCTGTAGGCACTTTATTTTTTACCGCGATGTTTTTAACCTGCGAAGTTTTTGAACCGCTTTATTTTCGACCACGATATTTTGTACTACGATGTTTTAGAACTGCGATGTTTTCTCTCTGCTTTCTTTTCTCCCACAATGTTTTGTACCACAACGTTTTCGCCTTACGTTGTTTTCTCCGCGATGTTTTGGGCTGTAACCATTTATTTTCATACCAAAAATGGTGTTTTAGTAGCGCCATCTAAGAAATAAGTAATTACATAAAAGACGTACACAACCTACTACATCAAAAATATAATTGGCTGGTATTCAAATATACACGGGGAAAATCACGAAAACGCCAATGCAGAGGACCTGTTTACCCGGATTCGAGCCTGGCCGGAACTACTTAAGTCCAGTGGCTTTTGGCTGCTAGTACCAGTTCAAAAAAAATAATGACTTTGCAATATAAAAAATTTGGGGGTTGTACACAATCACTAAACAAAGCTATGTAGGGATTTGAATGCAAAATTTTAAATAATACATTTATCCTGACAAGCTTAAATATTTAATGTCATTCGGAGAAATACTGAAATTAAAATTTCTATTGCTTATTTTAGTGTACATAACAAAATTACTGTTAACGAATTCATTAGGTAGAGACCTTGGTAGGTTTTCGAAACTTTCTGAAAGATAATTAAAAGTATTTTATATCAATACTAGTTTAGGCGATTTAAGATTTTGTAAATTGAATTTGACTGGAAACTAAATTTAGGGCTTTTTAATCTAAATATTAATATTTAGATAATATTTCCTCACATGTTTTTGTTCCTTCCATTTCAAGCTGCGTTAGAATATTTGAAGAATTTTATTTCTGAATAATATTATTTTCACCTAAAATTAAAATTCAGAATTTTTACCTCTGACTGCGATTATAATTCCAGATAGTAAAACACCACTTCAGTAACAGTCTTTCCAACTGATTTATTCTTTTTTGCAAGATAAAAAATACAGCATTTATCTTCAAACAAATGTGAAAATTGTCAAATAAATGTAAAAAAAAAAAACATAAAATAAAGTTTAAAAAAGTTTGGAAACCTCGGAAAAAAATTTTGTTTTCCAGCAACTACTGTTAAGCTCAAACTATCTCTACAAAATAAAATCTACTGGATGTCTTTAGTATTGTCACAATATCAATCAAAGAGATTTCGAATAGGAAGATCTATTCTATTTATTTATTCCAAACACAGAGAATTTTGATTATTATTTATTAAACTGCGAATTTTCATAATTTTCAATATTTATTTTATATATAAACTATGAGATAGAATGTTCGTTAAAACTGCAAGTCCTTGTTGCTGGATAGGAAATATGAGCAATCTGATTATGAAACATAACTAATCAAGTAAGTTTATTTGTATGAGCTCCATTGTTATTTCTAGAGTACTCGACTTCAATAATTCACATACATAAAATGGCAGCACGTAATATAGGTAACGAATTGCAATCGGGAAGGTAAGAGGAAATAAGTTATGGGAGATAAATTTTTTCACAAGGAAGAATATACAAGCGTTTCTCGGCCGATATTCATATCTTGCTGGAAAGTTGCTTTTACATTTTATTGCTGCTGACAACTCATTTTGTGGTGACAAATGCAAATGCATTTTCGAAATAGTTATGTACCAGAATCTAATCGGCATAAACTTAAAAGGATAAATAAAAACAATCTGAAAGGACGTCGTTAACGGGCGTCCAAAAGGGTTTGGTAAAGTTTTTTTAAGCTCTCGCTGAGCTCGCAGTCTAAGTTTCACAAAACGGGAAATAGATAATAAAACAAATTCGAAATTCAAAATCCAGGCTTCCAGGTTCCCATATTCGGGTAGAAGACTACGTTATTCAAAATCTGATGCCTGTGGGCTACCGCTGTTTTTTCATAATGCTAGAAACATGCATATATTCATGCATATTCTTCATTATTTAATTTCTTTAAGTGTAATACAGGGTGATAATATTTGGTGGCAACAATTTGAGAAGTAATACGCTGTTTATAGTGCTTCAACGCAAAATACCGATTCAAGACTAATGTCTCATTGGGACTAACGTCATTTTTGGACTAATAAAATAAGTAAGCTTGTCGTATTGAAACGTAGAATTTCAGTTATAATTTTATTCGAGGAAAACTTCGATTTTATACTTAAGCAATTTGAAGGAAACACTTAACAAACTTTCACTTAACAAAATAATAAGGTATTTTTTTATCAGAGTAAAAGATGAATTATACAAAACAATATGGAAATATCGGCGTTCCCGATCTATCATTCATAAGCTTCAAGTTTTATTTTTTCTTCTAATTTAATTTTCTGATAGTATTTTTCCACAGTATATATTTATTATCTTATCTATTACTAATAAAAAAACATTGTTTTAGATTTCACATATAAAAATGTCAGAACTTTGTTATTATACATTAAATCATTATGATACTTTTACAGCTCATTCTGTCCGGTTTAGTAAGGAACTGATAAATGCTTCTATTACGTTGCACGATAAACACTAAATTGCTCTCCTGCATGGCTGATATTGATGCTTCATGGCAATCTCTTCAAAAATTATTTAAAATGAATGTTTTATAAAACGCTTTTAATATCATCTTTTAATAGATCTCAGAAGCGAATAACTTAAATGGAAACAGAAGGATAATTTGCAGAGGAGAAGGGGTTTAAGATAAAAATGGACCAATAAACCGTTATTATTAAGAAATATCACCTGATATTTTGCCCGTTTTTTAAATTTTATTCTTTCTACACTGTAAAAAATTTTAGTCCAACGTTACACCATTTAATAGTTCAAAATCAAAGATAGTA
>KK117579.1:130983-155153 GCA_000611955.2 Stegodyphus mimosarum | reverse complement strand
AATCACCAAATGATTACTTTTATAACTACAATAGGAGTTGTTTACTCCACTGAGGATTGAGATTAAAATCTGCCCAACTGGGGTTAAAAAAATGCTTATTCTGCAAACATTTTGCAAGTAAATGAAGAAAGAAATCTATTTAATGATATTTTAAATAAATTCATTTTTTTATATTTATTTAGCAGCACTCAGAAATAAAAAATATGCGCACTCAATTTTGTGATGGTATGTCATCAAACTGTTAGAATTATTTTCACAAGTATGCCAGAGAAAATTGTCTGAAATTTGAATGATAAATTTAGCAGAAAGAAGCCACATTAAATGATAAAATAAAATAAAGTTAATTACTTAAAGATTTAAAATTGAACTAAAGAAATCAACAGTATTTTGGTGAGTATAGATATATTAACTGGTTAGCCTAGATGACTGATTATTATTATTTTTATCATTATTATTTTACTGCAAAAGATAAATAAGGCACTTAAGAAAAAAGAAAAAGTTTGAAAGATTTTGTTTTATGTGAGAATGGGGGGAATTTACTTTTGTTCAACATGCACTGCAAATCTCTGGATTCTCAAGGTTATTGGAAACCAAAGATGCCAGAAAATTGCTTTACCTTTCTAAAAGAAAATCTGATTGGCGTTGCAAAAACTGACTCTACGCTAGCTGCCGAATGATGCTCACACGATACATAATTCACCAAAGAAAGTGATAACTTCTAACGTTGGCGTGAAAATCGCTTTTTGGGGATGATTACCATATGAAATTCCCTGATTTTTTCGAATTTTGATTAAAATATTTAAATTCTCTGACTTTTGCTGGTTTTCCAGGTAGCGTGGCAACCCTGTTTATCTTACTAAATTTTATTAAAGCAATTTTTTTTTTTAATGTCCAAAAATGGGTACAGATTACAGGCAGATTAAGCAGTAACAACCCACTCAAATTCTATATAATGAAAACCTTTTAAATAATTTGAAAATACAGATAGAGATGTATAATTTGGGATGAGAAAGGGTGAGAAGAAATGAACACAACAGATTAAGAAAAATAACTACCTAAAGGAAGTACAGTGTAAATCAAATTTTGTCATACAAATCTACAATTAGTCACTAATACTACTCACTAATTCAGCTAAGATACTCATTGAATCAATCTCCATGAATGTCCAATTTCTCTGCCATCAGCAAAAACATGCAGTGCAGAGAAAAACAAATCCTAAGCTTAAATCATACATATTATATCTACATGAAAGTCATTGCTAAAATATCCAATGCATGCTTCAAAATTTTATATTTTCTAGCATTAACTACAATATAAAACGTATTTACACAATTGTTTTAATTATTTTAAATGATTAATAATCACATTTTTATTTATACAGGGCATTAACAATTTATATAAAAATATACTCACTCCTTCACTTAATAAAACAGTTGATTCTCTACTGTTTTCTAATGCTTTCAATAAACTGGCAGCTTTATTCCATTTCTCATACATTGTTAGACCTAACAACTGATATGTCCGAGCCAGAGGATCATTCATTTCTCGACCAACTAAGTAGAAAGTTTTTCCAATCAGATGCTTTGGATTAGTTATATCAAAATGGTCATCGAACCAAGGCTCCCTAATAAATGGGACACGCACTAAAGTCTGAAAGAAAAAAATTCATTTAATTGAAAAAAATACCAATGACTAAAAAATTTCAGTTATGAGAAAACACAGTCAACTTAAGATGATGCAGTAGTATGGAAAAAGTAATATTGCCAGTATGGAACAAAGTATTTAAAAAAAGGTACAAATGTTCTCCAATGAGAATTAGATATGTAAGCCATTCCAGTCCAGAAAGTTTACAGTTCTAACAGAGATTTTTCTGATTCATAAATATGGTTATAAAGGAAACAGCAAATACAAACTTCATCTTTATTTATTTATTTTATTTTTACAAAATTCACAATTTTTGTTCATATTCAACTGACACTGCAAATTTAGGAAATACTGTACGGCTAAGATTACGTATGGACAAATATGGCTGACACTTGTGAGTAATTCTTCTCACAGGCACCCCTAAACAAAACCTCTTTAATCATGATTACATTGTATGTATGATGATAAATGTGAAAGAAATGCCAGTACCATCAAAGAATAACAGAATAGAAACAGCATAACTATACAGTCTATGTTAATTATAATACCTACTGATGCATGTAAAAAGTCCCTAACTGATGACAGTATATTTAATTCACTTTTGCTATCACCACTACTTGTTATACCATCTCTTTCATCTAGGACAAAAATTGAAGTAAATTAATTCAAATTCCCCATTCCATTTACACTTAAATTCTGCTTTTAGAAGCTTCAGCCAAAAAATAACTCTCATTGACAGAAATACAGAAAAATTAAGAGCAGAGGAAAAAATAACTCTGATTAATAATTCCCTTACATCTCAGCTTCATACTTGCTGACCTACAACACTCAAAAATTGTGAATTTTTTTTTAGAAATCAGGAAATTTATTTTCAATGACAAAAAGATTTTTAAATGATGAAAAAATATATTTAATAATGAATTAACTTCAAATCATTACTAATTAACATCTGAAAGTTCAGTTACTAATTCTTGCATGCAAACAGTACATTTCACATTAATAATATTTTGGTCCTTTGTTTCCAATGAAAAAATTAACTTTTCATCTTTTTCAATAGAACTCATGTTTTCCTTGTTTATGTGTACGAACATGTTTGAGAACAATGGCCCTTCCACTGTGCGAAATCAAAAAAACGCAATGACCAACGGTACACATCACAAATGCATTAGATTTCCTTGAAGAAATATTAAAAGGAAAATCATCTGTGTACGATTTTTGAAAAGTACCTGAGTATTTTACACTTTTTTGTAGACATAACTAATACGAAATACTGTAATTTTTTAAATTATTCCTCGAAAGCACATACTTTCACACAGGTTAATGACAACATGAGCTAAATAACAACCTCGATCTAACTTTGTGCTCATTGGTTAATATGTGCCAGATGTCATGCAGTGGCACTCAATGTTCATTGGAGAAATGGAACATGGCATTTTCGGACACGTGCTCTCACTCACAAAGCAAAAGCACGCCATAATTTCTCACTGATTTCTCACTTTGGTTTTCTGTGCAGCCTACAAAAAAACCATGTGCTTTCAGGCACCCCAAATCATTTTTTGGAGATACAAATAATGAAGTATTAAGCCAAAATGCATAAAAATAGTGAGAAATTTTAATAAGAAGAGAAAGTCGGGAGAAATATTTTGTAAATCGGGTTGGCGGGATAACGGTCAGAAATCGGAAGTCTCCCACATATATCAGGAAAGTAGGCAACTCTGCAGTTTATATATCTCACAGATTACTTTCTATTCCTTACAAAAATGACACTTAAAAGCACATGAGTGATAATGTTACAAAAATTTAAAAAGAATTAAATAATATTCCAGTAATTGATTTCTATAAAAACATCCAAAATGTCAATGAACATAGCAAAAGATATGCTGCATTAGAAGGAATGCTAGTAAAAGGCGAAAGAGTGATATTTTTCAAATATTGACTATATATTCAAACCTAAAATTTTGCACACACAATATCAATGTTGGAAACACTGTGTGATATACAGTGATTAAAACATTTCCAAATTACAAAGTGAGAACACCAGATAAATGCTATAAATTAGAAGTGTGCATTGTTCATACATAAGTTTTTGAATTTAAAAGTTCAAGAGAAGAGACAACGTGAAATCATTTACCTGGAAATCTTATAGATAACCAAATGAATTCAAGAGCTCAACAAAAAGGAAGTGCATAATGGAAACTCAGAAATTATAAAAAAGAAAATTGAAAAAAATCCTATCGAGAGGAAGGGAATATCCGCTTTACAGATTAAGAAAAGTTCAAAAGTTATGAAAACTAAAACAAAAAACGTCAAGCATGACGCAAATGGGCTATGGGTGACTGAGACTAAACTTTATGGTACAAAGTCTGAAACCCAAACCTGCAGACCATCAGCACTTTTTTTCTTTACGAAGTCTAGGAATGGAGAATACTCAAGAAAAGACGGATGTGTTGTAAAAGCAGTTTTTTTTCCCCCAACTGAGATCACTTATGTCACTTCTAAACCACTGCTGCCTCGGGAATCGCATCGAAGCCAATGCCAATACAATAGTTGACACTGTATTAACACTAGTCACGACTACACTTCTGGCCCTCACATGGTTGCGGGGTGTTAGCATTTTTATACCTGATCAAATAATAATTGAAGCATCAAGACATATTTGTTTAGAGTGAGATGCTGCTCATACAGGCCTTATTTTGTTGGCATAGCAAAAAGGAAGGAAGAATTTATATTCCAAAGAGGTTAAATAAAACTCATTTAGTAAATTTGGCTTTTCTTTAACTTTCTAATTTCTTCCAGCTTATTATTTTTTGCAGCCTATTATTATTATTACAGCTATCTTATCAAAACTAAAGTTTGAATTTCTGATTATGTCAAAAACAGTTTCTAATTCTCAGCAAAATTTACAAAATGAAAGCATGCTTTGATATCAATCAAGCAAAAGGTGGAATTGCCACAAAAGGTGGATAAATGAATAGCCACCTCAAAATTATGCAAGGCACTGGAAGAACAAAAAAGGAACTTTTTGAATTTTTTGTGGATTCTGACATTTTACTTAGAATGCATAACAAAAAAGAAATTACGAAACATTTAAAGTAACAATTATGACAAAGTCATGATTATATCATAGTGAGGATATGCCATTAATGGGGCTAATGCTAATGGCCAAAATATTTCATCAGAAAATGATCTTAAAACTGACTGCACATATGCAATAGGTTGGTTAACTAAGTTTAAAGACTGCCATGGTATAAAGAAGTTAAAAATATCAGGCAAAACTTTCAGCTTATAAGTGAAGCAACTGATTAATTTTAATAGTGATATTACAGGTCCCAACCATTGTGGAAGATTTCAAAATAAAATTAATTAATTCAGCCTGCGCAAATACTTCAGGAACAGAAAAATGTAAACTTTTTAAAATCAGAAAAAATACACGACATCAGGCATTTAAAGAAGCAAAGATTTCCCCTGTCATTTATTGCTCAAATAAAACAACATGGATACCACAAACATTAATGAAGAGTTGTCTGAATATCATTTCATAACCAAGGCTCAGTTACTTTACCAAATGTGGACAAAATTGTCCTGATTACAGACAAATATTCAACTCATACTTCCCTTAGTGCACGACAATGTCTCCATCTTACTCTCTTCACTAAAATCTACACATTCATCATTCAGCTTATGGATATTGAACAGAGTCATAGCTAGGGTTTCAGTACCCAGGGAAAACTGAAAATTTTGTGTCCCCTCCTGTTTACCAGGATGGAAAACATTTAATTTAAAATTTTGTAAATCAATTTGACATTCTCTGGTTGCTGTGCATGGGGACAAATGTCCCCCTTCGCCTGCCTCTGACTACGCAGTTGAAGTGCAGATATAAATTCTATTGTATAGAGCACTTCAAAATAATAGAAGAATATATCTGCAGATGTTTTTTAAAATGCTTGGTATAATATATGACCAGCTACCATATTCCATGATCATGATGATGACGATACCTGCAAATTTGAAGGTTTTTGGAAAAGTTTGAAGGAAATTTTCAATTAATGATATTTGTGAAGAAACTTGCAGAAGTGATAAGAAATGAAAAATGAAGATGACATAACAGAGTTGTTTTTTTTTCACTGTGATAACAATCACTCAATTTTCAATCAACTAACATACAGTAAAATCTGCAGTATGGTATCAAGAAAATGTGATGACCAATAGTGAAGAAAGAGATAAAGACACTCTTGAAAATGCTTTTGATTAATAGTTTAGAAAGAATTCTAGACATGACAATTACAGGACTTGAACAGCAGAACTTTGTTACTGACGAAGAAATTATGTCAATCTATGAAACTAAAGAGAATATATTACGACAAAATATCAAACAGCTTAAACAACTTACACTGAAAGAAATGTTTAATGAATGAAACAAACATTAAGTTTTTTTTTTTTTTCTTTTTGAAAATTTTGATTTCTTTAAGATGATAAATGCATCATTATTTCAAAAACAACTATGTCTTATTTTAAATCTTATAATTTCTACATTTTATCGTGTGAGAGACAAACTGATGACCTAAAACCCAGAATTCAGGCATTGACAGAAATATTTCATGATTGAACAAGTTCACAGCAGCCATAATGATAGAAATTAGGCAACAAATGCTCCTGAGTACGGAGCTAGTATGCACACTTTCAAAGCATAATATTTTGGGAAGAGATATGAGCTAGCAGGAAAAAAATTTCTATTTTCATCATTCAAGTGATTCTACTGACAAACAAACCACAAGCATATTTCAGAAGCTATTTTGTTCCTCTCCTAAAAAAAAAGAAATATAATTCAGACCCTTGGGCAAAAGTTATTCAAGACATTATTCATCTTAAATTATTCAAGAATTGCACACACAGATTTCCCAGATGTTTTCATGGTAGGTGCAATAATGGACATCTTATGATTCATACTTGATGGGCTTCATCAGTAGCCAAGTAGTTAAGACTGCTGAATGCTAGTAGTTTGACTTGGTTCAAACCCAGTTGAACAACTTGGCTACATGGTTGGTTTTCCTCATACGTAATATGAATATGACCCAGTTTCTCCTCGAAAGTCCTCCAAAAAGGTATCTCTTCCCTGAGGCAGATATATTTCATGTGCTTTGTTATATACAAATAACATAAATTAATATCTGACAGATTACTCTGCATAGTCCATCTTAGCGAGAATGGCTAGCCTAAAATCCTGCCAAGAATTTCATATCCTGAAAAACTTTCAAGAGATGATTTGCAACTCATCGTACGAAATTCTGTCAAACCCTTATATCCACTGTTAAAACCAAATGTGGCCACTCTAAAAATTTATAAATATTAGAGAGAGTAATTTTATCTTTTATTCTTTTAACTTCAAGTTTGGTTTATATATTTTGATGAGTATTAAAATTATTGGCTATAGCATATATTGAAATCATTTCTCATAATCTTTCACATGCAGATTAAAATCTGATAAACTTAAAATGTTTAACAATAAACTAAAGTTTGTACCACTTCCTCTTCATCTTCATTTTCATTTTCAACTTCTTCCTCCTGTTGTTCTTTTGGGGGATACCATGAATCAAGTGAGCATTCATTGAGATACATTTGGCAAGAATACAGTGCAAGCACACAACTTATTTTGTTTCTGAAGTCTTCTTGTAGCATCATGAGAACAGCAGTATGAGCAGCTTCTAAAACAATAGATGGAAAATTTTAAAAACTTCTAAAATTCAGTAGCTTATTAACTGGCAGTAGCTTCTTATTTCAGTAGCTTATTAGCTGGCAAGGCTGTATATATATATACGCCCTAGAATATATTTTGTGATATCTGTAAGAACGTATCTATATGTGCATATTAAAATACGTCAAAAAATTAAAGTAATATATTAAAAGTACACAAATCCAGGTACAAAAACCAG
Source organism: Stegodyphus mimosarum (assembly GCA_000611955.2). Lineage (NCBI taxonomy): Eukaryota > Metazoa > Arthropoda > Arachnida > Araneae > Eresidae > Stegodyphus > Stegodyphus mimosarum. Next base: position 147,579 of record KK117579.1, on the reverse strand, counting down.
GAGTATTTTTACATTAAAATCAAGAACATATATTTTTCTAATAGCAGTTTCGGGAAATTTGTGCTTTTTTAGCAAAGATCCTGGCCAGTCAAAAGGTTAAGACAGCACTGTTAACATTAACATAAAAGAAATGTATTAAATATAAAAATCACGTATGACAAACACTTTGAAAAAATAACATATCATTGGATTTTTAAATTAAAATATCCTTCAGAATTATTCCACTCTCTAGTAACACTTTGAATTAAAATACTATGAAAATTTGTGTACTTCCTTATTAAAGCAACCACCACATGCTCTTTGATGAAATTTAGCAACATTTAAAATTAATATGCAAAAACTAGAACACATTACAACAACCTTCAAAAAATGAAATATACAAGAGAAAATAACAACATTTATTTGTCTTTATGGAGACCAAAATTCTGTAGCTGCTGCTATTAAAGAATTAATTTTTTTTTTTAAATTCCATTCATATTTTGCACCATAGTTCTTCAGCCCAGTAGTATATAAAGCACAAAGCAGTAAGAAAGGAAACCTAGAACCATGAAACAAATTACTGGCATTAAGATTGATTCCCCCCCTTACAGTTTTTTTTCACTTAATCTCCAAATACCTTAAATACCTTACTCCTAATGAACTGGTGGGAAATTTTGCTCAGTACACAAAATACTGTGTTACTGAAGAGAAAACTACTACTTTTTTCTCTCTCTTTTTTTTTTTTTCCAACTGATAAGTTAAATATAATTAACATTTTAAAAAGGATAAAATTAAGAGTACAAAAGATTGAATAATATTGTGAGGAAACTACTCTTATTTTCAATTTGATGGAATTAAAAACGGTCAGCATTTTAGGGGACAGAAAAGTAATGAAGGATTGATACCACATAGTTCAAAGTGCTGCACGTTATCAAATGTTGCACAGTATAAATATCACAAAAGATCACATCTTCTTTTCCAACTAATTAAAAATTTTACTTAGAACAGAAAAAATACTGAATTGATGATATCACACAGACAACTTTGTAAAGAAACATACATAGGCTCCTAAAAGTGTTCATACACCTTAAGCATTTGTAGAAAAACTGCTGTAGCCCAGAACTGAATTCGAATATAAATCCCAACATTTTTTCATACCATCTCCATGAAATTTTGAAAAAAACCAAACTTTCTATTTTAAACTGACTGACTTTCTTACCCAAAACTGAAAATGTAAGGCATCATGGATAAAATATGGCACAAAAATGATCGTACACTGAAATATTTTCATAAAATTTCATAAATAAAATTATTGTCTGCTACTTTTTTTTAATTTTTTCATTTTGTTAAAGTTTAAAAATTTGTTCAGCTTTATTTTTTGCTTGTTTACTTTGTTACATTTAATTTAATATTTAAAAAATGGCTCATAATCATAAGGGAACAACAAATATCATTCGAAAATTTATAATTTTTCATCATAAGGGTGTAAAATCAATATGAGATATCCTTAAATTAGTAAATTCATCACATTCTACAGTACAGTACGTGATAAAACGCTTTAAAGAAGAAAATCGGATTGAAAATAAAGAAAACGGAGGTCGTCTGGCAAAGTTAACTCAACATGATCACAGATTTATAGTTAGAATATTTGTGAAAAATCTATGTTTTAATGCCGTGAAATTTCTACAGAATTAAAAATTGTCTACGTGAATTTCACTTAAAACCGTTTGATAAGTAGTTGGAACAGTTGGATTACAATGAGAAGTTAGTGTAGGAAGACACAACATAAAAATGGAAAAACGAACTCAAAACAGGAATGATGGAAGAATAGAGGAACATTGATGCAGATATTATTTTAAAAACTGGTGAACTTTATGCCTAGATGTTTGAAAGCTGTTATAAATGCTGTAGAATATCCTATAATATACTAACATAAAATACAATATTTACTAAAATTTGCAGATTTCTTTAAAGTGCATGAAGACTTTTGTGAGGTAACTTTTCTGTTACTTCTTGATTACTGATTTTCTTAAAAAATAGCTTTACTATGTTCATAAAATAACTAATGTACTTTTGCTAAGTGAAATTTATAGATGTTATTAAAAAATTCTAATTCTCATATATTACTTTTTATTAATGAATAAAGCAATATTTCACTGAAATTCATAATGGACTGAAATTTGTAATCGTTTAACTGAAATTTTAAACTTTGTGAGCCATTGTATGAAAATTAAACATGTTAAATGTTAAAAATTCGCTGATTAGTTTCACCAGTTGTAGTGGGTAACATTCTGATTCTGGCAACTGACTGAGATAGCTACTTAAAAAGGAAACATTCAAGTTTGTTTTGAAAATGCAAAAATTGAAGTTTGCAGCTGAAAAAGAATATATTGTTTAAGTTTTGCAACCACAGTATAGGACTACATTATGCCAATTCCTGTTCTCAAATTCTGAATTCTACAAATTTTAAATGATAGAAAACAATCCCCTTCAACAATGGCATTTGGTATAAAGATGAAATAACACCAATGATCATTCTGAAAATTACAAACACTCATAAATAAAACTAGAAATACATATTTATTGTTAAGTAATATACAAGAATGGTTATTAAAAATTACCTTTGTAAAGCTTTTCTTTCAAAAATGTATCCATTAATATATTGTATGAAAACAAATCAGGGAAAATGCCATAATTTTCACGATCCTCCAATATTTTAAGCAATGTTTCATATTGCTTATATTTCAAATAAATTTTAATAGTAGCATATATTGTAGAATCCATTATTTCTACGGCTCGTTTTGTTCTACGAAACCTACAAAATGAATGTAAAAAGCGCATAAAAATTATAATAAACAAAGGTAATAGAATTTAAATAAAGTGCAGAAAATACACTGGACAATACCATACTATCTTAAACATTAGAAATTATATGAAGGCATATATAATACAAAATTTAATTAAAGATTTCAACTTGAATGCCTAAATGTTCGTCCACATGAAATAAAAAACAAATTTGTTGCTGCAAATTGGGCAGCTATATCAAAAGACACAAGTAGGACTGCAGGAAAATAATAACAATAAGATTACTGATCCAAAATATTAAATATAAAAACAATTTTGATATATACCTGTAAAGTAAATGTTCTAATTCATCAAGTTCAGATTCACTTTGAACACAATTTGCAAACTGTAAGGATAAAGAAACGAATTTTAACAATTTACCTTATTAGGAAATTTTATATATATGTTGTACATATTTATGTAAAATGTGTAATAAATTACATAAATATATATTACAAAAACAGAATCTCTTAATAAGGTAAATGTAACAATTATTAAAATTAATAAATTATAAAAATAATTTAAAACTAATAGAACAAAACTGAATAAAAAATTTCTTTACAGAATTTCTTAAAAGGATTCTTTATAATTTTTTAACACCTATAATATGTGCATAATATACACTGGTGTGCAAAAGTTAAGGATGAAGTCAAAAAATTAGCATATCAGCTGAACGAAGAGGCAGAGCGGACACAAAGACCAATCAGGAGATTAAGTAAGGTGATGTACGGTAGCACATGCGCAGATATGCAGGTAGACGTAATGGGGGAGTGTCTGAGTTGTATAAAGCATGTTGTTGGTGTAAGATCAGTATTTCTGGCAAAGAGATTGCACGCCGTATAGCAGTTAAAATCACACCGAGTTGCTGCCTCAGCGAGAAATGGCGAATAATCAATCTGTTAGACGACATCTGGATGCTTTTACCCGAGGTCGAATCATTGGGAAGTTGGAGGAAGGCCGCAGTGTGACAAGTGTGGCTGCAGAGTTCGGAATTGCTCACAGCATCGTTTCACGACTTTGGAGACAATTTCAAACTACAGGAACAGCTATCCGGGGGTTTAGTAGTGGTCGTCCACGAGGAACCACACCCGCAGATGACCGGTATATTGCCTTACAGGCCAGAAGAAACAGGCGGCAGACAGCGGGAGAAATCGCTAGACACACGACACAGGCGACTGGACGACCGATATCGCGTTTTACCGTGGCCAGAAGACTGCACGGTGGTGGTCTGTTTGCACGACGCCCTGTACGGTGTGTACCTCTAACGCCTGCCCATCGGAGAAGGCGTTCTCTGTGGTGCCGGGAACACCGGAATTGGAGAGACAATGAATGGGGACGAGTACTCTTTACAGATGAGAGCAGATTTAGTCTGAGTTGCGATTCTAGACACATACACATCTGGACAGAGCGGGGAACACGCAATAACCCCTTCAACATCATCAAAAGGGACTGTTTTGGAGGTCGCGGAGTTCTCGTTCGAGCAGACATAATGCTTGGTAGCCGGACCGACCTTCATATCTCCCAAGGAGGTTCGTCACCTGGGACTGCTATTGTAACGAGGTTCTTCTTCCTTACATGCGTCTTTTCACAAGGGCTATGGGTCCTCAGTTCCTCTTCATGGACGACAACGCTCCACCTCATCGCACAGTTACTGTCGAAGAGCTGTTGGAGAGTGAAGATATTGAACACATGGATTGGTCGGCAAGGTCTCTGGATCTAAATCCCGTCAAGCATGTACGGAACTTACTAGGGAGACCCGTGGCAGCACGTAACTTATCGCCAGTAACGATTCCGAAACTGCGATTGGTGCTACAAGAGGAACGAGCAGCAGTGTCTCAACAGCTCATTAACAACCACATATCCAGCATGCACAAATGCTGTGAAACCTGCCTAGCAGTCAGGGGAGATCATATCCCCTATTAAAGACCGGATGTTTCTTGCTGGATACTCATCACAGGGATGTTTCAGCCTTCAGTCGCATTGCGCTCCATGCTACTTTTTCAATAAAGCTTCTTTTTATCCCTCTGATTTCTCTTGTAGTAAGTGTTGCTTACATTACTCATGTCCTTACGTATTGGGGATCTTACGGTATTAAATGTGTTGATTTGGAAAGCTTTTGTACAAAGTTATATTGAAAAAACCGTCTTGTCCTTAAGTTTTGCACACCAGTGTACACTGTATATTATGCACATAATATACCTTTAGAGCAAATGCTCTAATTTATTAAGTTCAAATTCCCTTTGAACACACTTTACAAAATGTATGGATGAAGAAACAAATTTTAGCAATTTACTCCATCAAGAAATTCTATTATATAATATATATTTATATTTAATCTTCTGAATTATAGATTTTTTGGTACTTACATTATCTATTGTTATGTATTATTATTATTACACCATCTACTGTTGAAGTTGGCTACCATCAAATCACAAAAGTCAGCAGAGATTCTGTCAAAGTTCTAAACGTACCTGAAGAATTCTGAAGGAACTGAAGCCTCTTTATTTTATAAACAATCAGTATTCAATCTTCTTTATTTTTGTGCTTTGTAAAGAGGCTTTTACGAATTTCCGCTATTTCGATAGCCTGCCCGATTTTACCAGAGGCTCTGTTTAGAATGCAATGATTACAAACTTCCCTGGTTAAATTTTTTTTAATTAAAAAAAATACAGCAATAAGAGTTAATTTATGTTGCTAATACCCTTTTAAAAAAACTTGGTGTAATTGCATGGAAAAAAGAAAGAAACAGATTTCAAAGAATTTAAGTTCAGCTAACAAACACTAATACATCTACTAATATTACATCCACTAATTTAATCCAGCACATTGTCTGTCTTATCAAAATTAAAGTTTTAATTTTTGATTATGGCAAAAAGAATTTTATTCTGGAGCTGTAGCAGGATATGCAACGTAAAAGCACTTGCCTTCTGTAATGGCCTTGGTGAGAGAAAATGATGCTAGCCCAATCGGGCATAAGAATGTACAGTTTCAAAATTAGACAAAACAACAAACTTATTATGGCAAAAATTTTAATATAGAAGAAATAGATAGAATGTGAAATTTTCCAATTACTTTCATTAGTGAAGAAATGTGAATACTAATAAATGAAAATGATATAATAGAAATTTTCCATTGAGATGACAGTGCCAAAAATCAGCAATTGTTAATGAGCGGTGAAATCTGTAGTATAGTTTTAAATCCAAAACACATCACTACCCATAGTGAAGAAATTGACATGAAAGGGTTTTTAAAAGTGAAAAGACTTCGATTGACAACTTAGAGGGAATTCTCAACATGACAGTTACAGTACTTGAACAAAAGAACTTTGTATCTCAACAATTATATCTATCTATAAATTAATGAGAAAGTATTATTAATGAGAATTATCTATAAATTAATGAAAGCATAAAAAATTAAATACTTCACACAAATTGAAATAAATGTTATATAAAACAAAAAAATTTAATATGAAACAAACAAATATTGAGCTTTTTTGTAAATTTTGATTCCCTAAATATCATTAATGCTTCATTATTTCATAAACAACCATATTATACACTTAATTTTATAATTATGTCAGCTTAATAGATTTAAATAGAAAATCTAAAATCCAGAAATTCCCGAAATCTGAAATTAAAGAGTCTCAATCCAGATTTTGTACTGCATGCATGTTAACTAACAACAAATTTGATGAGAGAAAACATTCAACATTTTAGAATCAAAATTCAAACTTATTTTTTATCTCAAGAAAACATGACATTCGAATATCATTATCAATTTAACATACAAATTTTATTTTTAACATAATGAAAAGTACATACTATATCAATATCCACGCCACTCGCAAGTCGCTTAGTTCCAAATTTTTTGTCTGTTTCAACAAAGTATTGAGCTGTTAAAGAAAATAAATTTTGGTCAAGATGCAATAAAAAATTAAGATCACACACAGAAAAAAATATATGTATTTTGAAGAAATAAAATACAATGGAATGATTCACATGGATAGTTCCAACACATTATTTGCTTTATATGGAAGAATCATTAAAATCTTTCATTAAGCCTGAACATTTATATTCTCAGCCATTAAATGCAATAAGACTGCTGTTAATACTAAAGAATACTTTAGTATCTTTTCACACATTTTCAGTTAATATCCAAAACCAAACCTGCTTAAGCACAGCATTTCAGATTGAACTGACAGCTTTACAAACTTATAAACTTTTTAGCTTCAAAATTAAAAGACAATATTGCTTTATTAATAAATATTCATTGATCCTTTGTTTGTGAATTAATTATTATAAGAATATGTACAATATTTCAACTAAATTATCTTCATTAATTACCTTCTAACAATATATAGCTCCATTAAGAATACATCGTAATGCTAGTCACAATAATTGCTATTATTTTTTTTCAACTGCTACAGATACGATCAGACAACATGGCACATGCAATAAGTTACTTGGTCACCTAAGTCATCAAAAATACATGTAGGACAAAATTACCATTAAAAGAAAACTGATTCATAATGGTAATTAATTTGAAATTATGAAATACACCTAAAACAGATACACTTCAGACTGGCATAGCTGAACATCAAAAATGTCAAATTATTATCACCACTAACAGTTTTAAATAAAGCAGCAGCTCTGCAACTAATATGAACAATCTTAACCCAGGACAAAAAATTTAGTACAATATATGCTTGCCTGATTTTTCCCACTTTCACAAGAATAATACATCATATTTTTTTGGCATTTCAGCCTAGGTTAATATAAAATTAATGTTCACTTTTTTGTTTTCTTTTCAAAAACATCAAAAATGTCAAATTATTATCACCACTAACAGTTTTAAATAAAGCAGCAGCTCTGCAACTAATATGGATCTATGGGCCAGACACTAGTCATGCAGCAACTAGCAACATTTAATAAACAAATTATGAGTTCAAAAGATGCATTTCTGAATTGCTGAAGGCTAAAACAAATTTAGATGCACAGTTTATTCCTTTTCCTTGGTACAAATTTGCATTTATATATATTTATGAACAATCTTAACCCAGGACAAAAAATTTAGTACAATATATGCTTGCCTGATTTTTCCCACTTTCACAAGAATAATACATCATATTTTTTTGGCATTTCAGCCTAGGTTAATATAAAATTAATGTTCACTTTTTTGTTTTCTTTTCAAAAACAAACGTAAAAAGACTATTTTTAATTTCTTTTTTTCACTTTTGAATCAATTTCTGAGAAACTTTTTATCAAATATAATAGTTTATGGAATTTCTAAATTTTCTCTCTTGCCTGATTTTTTTTTTGGGGGGGGGGAGCATTAAATCTACAAAAAGGGTTTGCTTCCACAAAGAACCCATTGGCATCAGGGCATTTTTTATCACCAACAGTTTAGCAATATATGGTAAAGTTGCAAAATAAAGCATATGTAAATCAAATTTAGTGTTTTAAACATGATATTTAATACATAGCATTAGATTATGCATATATAAGTTAAATTTAGTTAAAAATCAGCTGATTAAACATATTAAGCACATGTAAATCAAATTTAGGTCATTAAGCATGATAATTGGTTCAATTAAATTTAGGTCAGTAAAAAAGTACATTAAGAATATGCAAGTAAGCTAGTTAAACATGATATTTAATACAGTTAAATTCAGACTAATAAAAAATTATGATGTTAAGCATTTAAAAAATTAAAGCAAAGCATAAAAAAATGAGTAAAAATTAGCATAAAAAAGTATATTAAATGTTAGTATTATTATTGAAATAGAATTCTAATTAATTCCATTACAATAAAAGAGTTTAAAAACAATTTGTATACTTATATCAAGCAATACTGCACTCTTTTTTTTTAACTGTGCGTAAAGTAAATTGTAAGAGACATCTTACTCTAAAAGGATATAATATTTATTGTATTTAAAATTTCCTGGAATGGATCTTGCTGTTATATTTAACTTCATACTCAATAAGCATTTGAGTACATGATCAGTTAGATTTTCCTTATGAACACTTTTTTTTTTTTTTTTTGTAATTTTACTTTCAGAGGTTGCCTGTTCGATTCTGTGGACTGGGTACGCTCACCAGTTGCTGGGTAAACGAAAATTGTGGAATGATTAAGAGTCCGATGCACATAGTATAGGTGCCTGCCTCAGAATGCCATTCGTCAGTCATAACAGTTGTTTCCTCTGCCACATGATTCTTAATCAGCAATATTAGAGTCTCTGCTGATCTGATTTGAACATGTTTTCATTGATAGCAATAATTCTTCTGAGACACATCATTGCAGAGAAGCATCTGTCTCCAACAATCTCCTTAATTAAAAGAATATTATTCTAGCTACTCTTTGTTAAAAATTCAGGAAAGATAGTAAAGAAATTAGATAAAATAACAGTAAATAAGAATAAGTTACACATGCAAAAGCAAACTATGTGTGTGATGCTATAACATGCAAAATTACAAAGAGCAACTTAAAGAACAAAAAGAATATAAGGGGAGCAGTTGTTATCTCCGAAAAAGCAAATCCATTGGATTGCCAGGTTTGTATTATTACGACTCATTTTGGCAGAGTTTACATTTACCAGGTCCTCTGTACATGTGCTTCCTACAAAAAGGCTGAATGGATTTCAAGGAACTCTACAATAAATTGGTTTCCACTAGTTAAAAGGGAGCCTAAAACTATGCAAATGGCTACAGATAAATTTTACTATTCCAAATCGACCAATATTAACAAGCAGGAGAATTGCCCAACTTCTCTTCCTGAGGTTGCACAAATGAATATCATCAGATTTTTTTTAATTGTCAAAAGTGCAAGATAGGAAGGTGGTTTCTCACAGACTAACAGCACTGCATCCTCCCTCCTCTCAGATAGACGGTGCTATGACGACAGTAAAGTTCTAGATTTGCCTGAAAGGAACTTGCAAGTACTGCATTACAAGATGGGAGATTTGTTTGCAAATTACCATTCTGACCATGGATAAAGAATAATCCATAAGAAGCCTACTCTCAAGAAATGGTTCTTAGGGATTGGTGAATCTCGATGATGTAAAACATAATATCAAAATTTGCAGCATCATACAGCAGAACTCGTGCCTCTAAAAATGATAAAAAAAAACTACAGGCTATCTGCAAATTTTGCCTCCTCTCCCTCTTCATCCGAAAAATTGTTATTATCTGTTTCTCCACTTTTTACTGAGCAGCTCATGATTCATATACAAGATGTCTTACAGAGATGATAATAAAAAGTTTGTATGACTAACATGTGTTGATCAAGAAAGCCATCCTGTCTAAATATCACCTGTGACTCATTTTTAACTCTGTATTTTCTTGCTTGAAATTTTAATGTTTTATTTAAGCATTAAATACTTGATTCTTTCTTGGAAAACTTTGAAGTCTATTGAGAATATATAATGATAACACAGTAAAAACTCAACTACCCCAAAAGCTCAGAACATGTTGAATTCTGGATACGTGAAAATTCCAGACAGTTGGGTATATAAAAAATGAAATTCACTTTAAAAAAGCCAAATGAATGGGAAAACTTTCTGCTCTAAAAGTATAAAAACAATCACTATATTTATTACCAGCTTGAATAAAAATTACATAAGATTTTGGAGAGGAGAAAAATGAATTTCAAAGACAAAAGCCAAAATATTTTGTGGGCCTTAACCAATTACAAATAGGAGTCCCATATACATGCATTCCCTACAAATGTCTCTAACAGCCAGGTGTCCCACCATGCATTGCTGGAGATGGAACTTATAGGATGGGTGATGCATATCTTTCTCTATCCAAGCTTCTAGCTCCTGCGCATCAGCTGATATAAACATTCGCATTTCTGATATCCCTTTGAATCCTTTCTTCATTCTTTTTTTTCACTACTATGTACAGTCTTTTAGGGTTACGATGTGCGGTTATGTTATGCTTTGTGTTGCTCCTATCACATAGATATTTTCCATACCCTTTTTATTTCGGGAAGCCTTGACTTCACTTTTATGGCCAAAAAGCATTATTTATCATAGGAAGGATGCACTCACATGGTAAATGAGTCATTTAGTACGAGGCGTATTCGGAAACTAAGTACCGTTTTGAAAAAAAAAATAGTAAAACAATTTTTTCGAATCCAATTTTATTTTTACATGAAAATACATGTATTAAACTATTTTTCAACATAGTTTCCTAGCGGGTGACCAGTTTTTGTATACCATCGTCTAAGAAACTTCCCGCCAGTTTCAATAACCACGACTCCACAGCATTTTTTGTGTCATCGTCAGATCCAAAGCGCTTGCCACCATGAGCATTCCTCTTCGTTTGTTTTGAATGGCACGCCTTAGTTTTGTTAAAGTCTCACAATATCGTGCTGCATTAATGGTTTCACCTCTGGGAAGAAATTCAGTAAGCAAAACGCCTTTCCTATCCCAGAAGACAAAGCACATGATTTTTTGTGATGACATTGTCACTTTGAACTTTTGTTTTTTCGGAGAATGAGTGTGTCTCCACTCCATTGTTGTTTCCATTCTGGTGTGAAATGACACACCCAAGTTTCATCACCTGTCACAATTTGGTTAAAAAAGTTTTCTCCCTCATCACTGTGTAGAGACATTAGGTTATTACGAAGCAGGAGACATGAAAAATGAGCAACGCCTTCGCTGGGAATCGAACCATGGACCTCTCGGTTACGCGTCGAGCATGCAGACCACTACACCACGAAGGCATGCGAAGAAGGCAGGAGAAATACCTTATATACTCCCCCTTTTAAAGGGTGACCGGGGTTTGGGGGACCCAATCGCCAAATCACGGTGGTGGAGAATCATCATCCACCATTTTTTTAGTTCGGGCGCCAGCGTAGAGACATTAGGTTATTACGAAGCAGGAGACATGTTCCCCTTTCCCTTCCCGTGAAAGATTTTGTTACTTGTAAACAGTCTACCTTGTATTTCTTTATTAATTTAAAGTTTATTAATGTACTTTGTCAGTTAAAACTTATGAATAATTTGAACCGTGCTTCCAAAATTTATTTCTCAACAGTAAGCAATTTTGTATACATTATTATTATGTAAGGAAAAAAGATTATTAAATGGTAATTTTAACTTATAGCTTAAGATATAATCTAAATTCATACCAAAAGGAATTAAACTTTTTTTTGTGTGTGTGTAAATTTTTTTTTTTGTAAGAATATATTTACGGGTGCCATTTGACGAAAATTGGTGGTACATGGACACTGAGTTTGTGCAATTCTTTGACTTGTTATTTTGGCTTTGTGTAGCGGCGATTTTTGTACCAAAAATTGCTGTGCAAAAGTACCGTGGCTTTTTTTGATGGCCAGATTTTATAATTTTGAAAATATTCAATTTGCATACTTCTTTATGAAAATTAAATAGGATTATCAAGAATTAATCAAATTTACATTAAACCAGAACAAACTTTTTACGATTGTGTTGTGATGTCATGATGGTTTCACTATTGGTACTAAATCGCACATTTTGATGACAACATGCATCTGTTCACAGTATTACAAGCTCTATAATGACGTTAAAAATCTCTCATTCACTCAACTTTTTGAAAAGGAAAAAAAAAATTCTAAAATATTTCAATTAGTTGAATGCTGAATAGTTAGACTTTTACTGTACTCAACGAACTCCCCATAAGTAGTAATTAAAATGAATAACTGAAATACATTTGGAATTGGAGTGTACTTTATGTTATGAATAAACTAAAATATTTGTTTGCTAGAAGCTTGGAATGATTTGAAAATAATAGATAAAATGATATCATAAATGCAAATTGGTCAACTACCTAAAAAATTATGATAAATCATAATCTTTAATAAATGTTATTATTATCCTAAATCTCACAATTGAGTATTAGTGGTCTGTTATGTTGGTTGATTCATGGTTGATTTTTTCAAGAATCCATGGGTTCTTCAAATGCGATATTAGACTAAATTAAAGGCAAAATAGATTTTATTTTTACATTTTTTGTTACCATAAAGTTATTTAAATTTAACTTATTTAAGTTTTTGATTTTATTAATACTTAAACACAGAATTTTGTATTAGATATCACTGCTGAACGTGAATTTGAATTTGTATTTTGAGAATTGGTAATTGATGTATAGGAATTTATAATAATTCTCTGGTGTCTTGGAATATTCGTAATATCGCATTTCCTAACACAATTCCCCCCCTTTTTTAATTAATTTTATCATCTGAAAATTGAGATGGGAAAATTATGCAAGTAATTTAATTTACAAAGAATTCAATTACAGAAAAAATATAACAAATCAAAAGTAGTCAAAGATAAGCTACAGGTAACTATCACAATATTATTTCTTTAAAAGAAACTTACAATACAAATACACACTAATATCAATTTTGCAATATCTAACAGATACCAAACATAACATGCCCGGCTGACATTAATTCAGCCGGACATGTCATGTTTGGTAAAGCTGCAGAGGTACTTCACATAAATGAGTCTTGACCTCATTCCCAAGATGGACATCAGAGAAAAGAAAAGTTACTTAATTTACGCTTTCCAGTTTGCTATATCATTTAGGGATAATTACCATCCAAGTTCGTAATTTATTACTGGTCACTGTTGAAACTAACAAGTGCCTAAATAAATTCGTTTCACAAATTTATTAATTTTTCTAATAATCCAATATTTCTGATGAAGTATATACATATATTGGTATATTATAGATACAGAAAATCAGCTCATTTCATAACAAATCAGGTTTATAATGAATACACTGCATAATTACTAAAGTAAAAAGATCCTTCTCAGTGAGTTGCCATAAAATTTTAAAATATGCACATGTTAAAAGTGCTGTAATATTTGGGAAAATAAGATACAGGAGGAATAAAGAAAACTGCGTATACCTAAATTTATGTTTTTTAACAATGGATCTTCGAATCTTCTCTGCCATGCATCTTCACACAAATAAGCTTCAGATAATATGGTTCTTCTCACTGTGAAAAACAAAATACTTGGATGTTAAAAAAAAATATTCTATAGAAAATTAGAAGAAAATAAAAATAGAAGTCATAAATAAGTTTAAAAAAAATTAGCTCATATGCTTAAAATAATAAATTGCACATTATAGAACTACAGTGAGTGTAGAAATTATGCATACAAAAGTGGCTTTGTGAAAGAAACTATTGTTTTGGTGTGCTAATTCTACAGAAACTTCTTCAAAAGGCAATAAGTACTAAAAAATGCTTACCCAATAAGAGTGCAAAAAAACAATACAGAAGAGATAATGAATTAGATTTTAAATATATGGGAAACTAAAAATTAGGGATTTATTGGCATGTAAAAAGTATTAGTACATTCAAACAAATGCAAAATTTTATACTATTTTCTAACTCATTTAGCCAGTTCTAATTGGCAACTGATGTCATTTATTTTGTGGGTTATATAAAATGAACGGATGTAACTTTAAATATGACAGGAAATGTGAAATTTTAATATGGCTCATAAAGGTAAAGAAGCAATTGTTTTCAAAAGGGAATTAACCTTAAAAATTTCATAAAGGCAGTAAATCCTACAATGAAATTTCAAGTTTTAGTCAGCAGACCATAGTCAACTGTGCAGTCGATTATTCAAAAGTTTATTAGCTCTAGAACCGTGCAAAATAGTGTTTATTCAGGACGACCTTCTCTACTTATTCCATTGACAGATGATTTCTGGCACATTCAGTGAAGAATGATCTGAAAATAAGTGTTCCTAAGCTTACAGTAAAATTGAGAAACATGGAAAAAGCAGTATCCATAAGTACAATTCAAAATGAATACAGAAAACAAGGCTTCCATGGGCGTGTTGCAAGATGAAAATTCTTTGTGAATGAGAGCAATTGGAAGTTATGATTATCCTTGACCAAAAAAATATGTAAATTAAAGCCCACAGTTCTAGAAGAACATAATTTTTTCATATGAAAATAAATTCAATAATTTTGGGTTGGACAGAAAGCGAGTGGTATGGAGAAACGCAATACAGAAATGCATCCACAGAATTTGCAACCTGTGGACAAAACATGGAGGTGGAGGCATGCTAGTTAGGGTCATACGAGTGCTTCCAGGATAGGTAATTTAATCATCATTAATGGCATTATGGATCATCTGTTATACATCAATATTTTTAAAAATAATTTACGGTCTAGTGCAACAAAAATGGGTTCGGATAGGAAATATGTTATTATACATGATAATGACCCAAGAATACAGCCCTAAATACATGGCTCTGGATATTATGTAACATTCTAAAGTTTATGAAAGTTTCTCAGTCACCCAATCTCAATCTCATTCAGAATTTATGGGAAACTTTTGATAAAAATGTTAGATCCAGACACATTTCTAACAAAAATGACTTAATAACTGCTCTTAAACAAGAACAGGAGTCCATATCTAGCTCAGTATTAATTTATATATTTATAAAAATATTCAACATTATGTATAACGTATAAATAAACAAGCATCATCTTATGGCGTAAACCATAAGATGATGCACTGTTTTTGTTCTGTAATTGTCTTTTTAGTCCAAAGGGGTAATTTGCCCAGAAGGACTATTAATTTCGTTCTGGCATTTTTGTGTTGATTCATTAAAAGCATTGTTTCACTTTTCAAATTGTTGCCACCAAATATTATCAGCCTGTATTATATTTAAGGAAATTAAATAATGAAGAATCTGCATAAATGTATGTATGTTTCTCGCATTGTGATAAAACAATGGTACCTAGAGCCATCAAATTTTGAATATTGAATGTTTTCACCCGAATATGGCCATCTGGAAGACCAAATTTGGAATTTGTTTTATTATCGATTTCATATTTTGTAAAAATTTAATGAATTTTTGATTAACAAACTCAAGGACTTCAAAGCGTTCAAAGGCAAGGTTGTACAGGAAAAACATTTTTATCTCCAGCACTTGAGACTGTGTATCAGAAATTCTAAAGTTATGCTCATTTTAAAATTATGTTGCGATACGGCTCTTTAACTGAATTTTATGGTTTATATGCAAAGAACATGATATTTAAATAAATAAATGTAACACAAAAAATATTTCAAAAATGCCCCTTTGACGTAATTTAAAATCTGAAACCTTTTAGAATTTTTATTTTTTTTTTTTTTTATTATTACCATTATTTTATTTATGCATGCATTTATTTTCATGGAAATACCACCCAGACAGTATAGTGGTTAGGGGAGCCGACTGCAATACCAAAGGGCTCGGGTTTGAATCACGGAGAACACATGGATGTAAACTGTCTGTCCCTTCGTAGAAGGTAATGGTGGCCACCTATTAGGTGCCTCCACAATAAAATGGATACCACTTCAGACCTTAGGAGTGGTCAATGATGCCTCCCGTAAAACAAACAAAAAAAAATTCTTGTAAATTTCCCATAAAATATTAAAGTACACTTCATTACACATATCTAACTACTTATTGCGGAATTTAAGCTTCTAGTTTTTATCAACGAGGCAATTTTAGATCATAACACCTACTGTAGGAGTACTTTCTACACTCACTGTAGTTTGGACATCTCAACACGCACGAGACAGTTTATTCGTTTCTGAAGTTTACTTTAAATGCAATTAAAATTAAATTACATAGTTTAACAAAGGCTAGTAAAATTATTATGAAAGTTATATCAAACTCAGGAAGTGTTCAACATACATCTGGTATAATGAAAAGATATTCTAAAATAATTCATAAAAAAAAATTGGATCTTTATTTAAAAACGCAGTTCACTCTCACCGGAG
>KK117579.1:78011-128690 GCA_000611955.2 Stegodyphus mimosarum | reverse complement strand
CGACAAAGAACAATGTTTCCAAGATGACTGTCACCCAAAACAACCCCGAAAACGTATGTTACAAAAACAATAAAAGTAATCCCTTTATATATGTCTGATCGTCAACGTCTTGTTGTTTATAATACTTGTTCATTTTATACAGATATAGTGCTGACACAAAAAATCAGTATTTCACGAGAATTTTTGTTTAAATTTTTGATAAAAGTTTAGAATCGAATACACATTGATATTTTTGACGCCAAGAACGACGCCAAAGAACAATGTCCTCAAGATGATTGTCACCCAAAACAATACCGAAAACGTATGTTACAAAAACAACAAAATTATTCACTTTGCATATGTCTTCTAGTGCTCGCGTCTTCTCGTTTGTAATAATTGTTCACTTTACACAGATACAGTGCTTACACAAACAATCAGAATTTCGTGAAAGGCAGTTCGCGTAAATCATACAAGTGGACAGGAAAATCACATTTTTATGAAATCTTATTTAAAAAATAGAATGACCTAGAAATCATGTAAGTTTACTACTTTCTTAAAATCAATGAATATGTAGATAGCTTTGCTAATAAATTAACTTTTATATAATATTGTTGCGTTTTACGGGTTCGTGGATTTGAGAGTATCCGATGAAAACACGATGCAGAACAATAAAAAGCACAGTTCCAAAATCACCTTTAAAAGCGTCGAAAATCTACAATAAATACGCTGAAACAATCAGCAACACAGCTTCAGGCTGTAACTGTACAGGTAGCTTCACGGCAACACTAAACTTATAATAAAACACCGTGGAACAATCACCAATCCACTTTCAAGCTATACTGTAAAGATAGCTTCACGGCAAAGCACTATCTCGATTGCTTTCCGTTCACAGAACTCTCGCGTAGCAGCTATTCTCACAACTAATCCCACTGCTCGCAACTTGCAACAACTAACTCCTCGCTCTCGGACACGCAAGGGTTTATATAGCTTTTCTTTAAGTTCGACACGTTTCGAGAAATATCTCGACAGGAAGTTATTTTAGAAGCTTCCCGATTGGACTATGGAATATCGCCAATTTGGTCGCCAAATGGGCGATAAAGTCGCCAATCTGGCAACCCTGCCATACACTATTTTATGGCAACCCTAGTGCTATGCCGGAAAGCTTACATACAGGCGCAACCGTCGAATTTTTCGTAACAATATGTAACTAAATATTGTATAAAATTGCATACTGAAGCATTTTATAGATACATAGCTTAGAAGATTTAATACGGAATTTTCGGAAATGCAGATGCAAACAAACCATCTTAGAATTATTTTTCTACCATAACTTGGGTTCTAGAACAATTTTTTACAGAATTTATCTTAAAATATTTACAAAAAATGAAACTTTAACATATAGGCATCAAAATGTTTATGGGTTTTCTTTTTATTCAAGGCAGAAAAAATAAAGACATTTATGTATTAACGCAACCACCTTTCGGAATTCGGCGATTTCTTACAGATGAAAAGGTCGAAGTTACGTTATCGAGTGCAAGTTGATGTTCTTCGTGCTCTCCCCCCCTCTCTTTTTTTTCTATAAAAGAAAAATTCTGTCTGGAACTACCGATGTTTATAGTAAGTCAGTAAATACTATCAACATATGAAAAGAAAATCTACTTCAGCAATTTGAAATACAAATTTTAAATATTAAATAAAAATTACATGATACATTAAAAATAAAACACTTACATTCTTCTACAAATCTTTCGGAAGCTTTTTTGCGTTATTCTCCTGAATTACACAGCGATCTATTTTCGCTTAAAATAACATTAGAGAATCAGGGAGACTGGGTTTCGTGGAGACCTCGGTGACAGGAGATATCTATTGGGGAGGAACGCTTTCCTCGTTGTTGTCTTTAGAAAACTTTCAGCAAGCTCATATTTAAGACTAAGTTTAAGGACAAAAATATCCTGATTTGTTTATAAAAACCATCGGAATTGGGAATTAAGAAAAGGGGGGCCCATACGGAAATACCGCCGCTCCCTAACTGAAGGACTGTTATGAGCATGGTTGCCGGAAGCATGGTTATGCACATGGTTGCCAGAGTTTGGCGCATTGTGAAAATTTGGCGACTTTTACTAAGATGATAGTATTAATAGGTAAGAACCAAAATAAATATACTTGATTCAATACATAGACAAATAACAAAAATAAATACAGTTTGAACTCAGAATTAATACTGAATTTGATTCATAATATAAAGAGAAGTAAATTGTAGGATAGAAAATTATAATAAAGAAAATTCTTGGTATTTGTTTATAAATACATATATCTGTTTATTAGACTCCGAATTGTAGACAAAAATTGCTTACAAAAGGCTTATGTATTATTTGTTTCATTATCATGCCCCAGCAACCCCAAAGTAAGATTTTACGCAAAAAACAAAAATAAATTATACCTCAATAGGTTTAATGGCATTGAAGTCTGATAAGAAAGGGTTAATTTGGAGAAAACTTGTAATGCTATGAATTTTTTATTTATTTATTTATTTATTTTGAAGGAAAAGTTTTTTGCTCTTAAGCAATAGACCCTAACACCAATTTAGAAAAAATGTATCTTACCAGTTTGGGAAGTTTTTTCAAAAGAATGAACTGATAAATCTCAGAACAAAACACCAAATTTTTAGCATAAGAACTGTTTTCCAAATCACTTTTTTTGTAAAATTTTAGAATCATTATATCCATAGATTTAGTAATTACAAAATAGTAATTTCCCAGATGAATTTTCCATTAAGTAAAGGATAACATAAATAAGTGGTTGAATAAGCTTTTCGCTGGAACTCCTCACGCACTTAAGAGATAAGCACTGGCCTGTCGACTCCTTGTGATACTTTGTTGAAATGTCGTGGATAATAGATTTATTGTTTGATTATTGTCCACCTAGCAGTCTACCTAGCAGAATTATGGCGGCCGTATGACTCATTAGAAGATCTCCCCTGTTCTGCTACTTCATGCACCAATACCATAGTAGATCTTAGGTATGATGACACATTTAAAAATTTCCCTAAGTATGGCAGACTTCTTATTTAAAGTTTCATTATTAAAACTGCAGTTGTAAAACTTTAAAACACCTTCTGTATAACTATGAATATTTTTGAAATGTTCAATATAATATAGCCTATCGTTGATAATTACACCCAGATATTTAATATTTTGTTCAAATTTTATACGTTTTCCATTGAATTTAAATCTGGTGTCTCGTCTTTCCACCACCTCGGGGAAAAAAGAGTCCATAGGTCTTATCAATGTGAACCTTAGTTTCTTCTTCCTGGCTCCAATTTTTTAATTTATTTTCAATTTTTCCAAACGTATCTTGCATTTTTTCCAAAGGCTCCCCTTTTATAATTATCAAAATGTCATCTGCATAACAAATAATATTCACGTTTGGTATTATACACTCTGTTAATAAGCTATTTACTATTAGACTCCGGAACAGGGGAGCACTACAGGAGCCTTGGGGGCAGCCTTTGTAAATATTAAATTCAATGCTAATTTTTTCGGTACTATGCTGAAGTATAATTCTCCTGTTTCTGAAATGAAATATCCTTTATAGTCTCCAGAATGTCTTTTGTGATATGTAGGTCTTTAATACGCCCCAGCAGGGAGGACCATTTTACTGAACCAAAAGCTCCTTTGACGTCAAAAGAGACCAGTGCTACATGATGAGTCTTTCTTTTTTCTCTAAAGCAAAATCTGTCGACCGCCCTTTATATGGATAACAGATACTGATTACTTGGATAATACATAGATATTGAAGGGCAAAATAGTAGAAGCTTGCAGTCATGATAGATTTTAAATATTTATTTCCATGATATTTACGCTCACAAATATGTAGACACATTAAAAGTGACCGTTGCACAACACTTACATGTTTCAGATCTTTGCAGTCAGAAGAGAAGTAGCAAGCAACAATCTAACTAGGCCGAGAAGAAGGAAGGGCATTGTTATCCAATATGCAGGCTTTGTTTAACAGCAGAAATGTTTCGGCTTGGAAATGTTGACCTTTTTTAGCTGCATCCGAATTAGCTACGTTCTTTTTAGATCTGAATTAGATGCTTCATTACAGTTTTGTGAAAAAAGGAAAGGGCAAATATCCAAATTGACATGAAAAATTGGAGGAGTACTGCAAATTTAAGTTAGAATTTTTATTTACGAGATTTTTTTTATCTTACACGTATATATTTTTACTAGCTTTTGTTTTATATAACAGTAAGCTGAATCCACCAATAGAGTATAACAATCCATAGTGTTGCGTTTTACGGGTTCGTGGATTTGAGAGTATCCGATGAAAACACGATGCAGAACAATAAAAAGCACAATTTATTTACAAGAATCACTATTTACAGCACAGTTCCAAAATTACCATTAAAAGCGTCGAAAATCTACAATAAATACGCTGAAACAATCAGCAACACAGCTTCAGGCTGTAACTGTAAAGGTGGCTTCACGGCAACACTAAACTTATAATAAACACCGTGGAACAATCACCAATACACTGTCAAGTTACACTGTAAAGGTAACTTCACGGCAAAGCACTATCTCGATCGTTTTCCGTTCACCAAAACTCTCGCGTAGCAGCTATTCTCACAACTAATCACACTGCTCGCAACACTTCACAACTACTTCAATCTTCACAATACTTCACATTCTTGCAACAACTGCTCTCAGAAACGGAAGGGTTTATATAGCTTTTCTTTAAGTTCCACACGTTTCGAGAAATATCTCGACAGGAAGTTATTCTAGAAGCTTCCCGATTGGACCATGGGATATCGCCAATTTGGTCGCCAAATGGACGATAAAGTCGCCAATCTGGCAACCCTACCATACATTATTTTATAGCAACCCTAGTGCTATGCCGGAAAGCTTACATACAGGCGCAACCGCCGAATTTTTCGTAACACTGCCCCCTCCCAAGGACTGCACGTCCCGGGCAGTACAATCCCTGGTTGGGAGCATAATTCGATACATACAAAAGGTAATAAAACAAACAAACAAATGACATAACTAAAGAAACAAATATTTACATTATATACAAATTATATACACAAGTTAAACACATAACAGTTTTAAACTATACTATTAAAGTTCAGAATGGATTTTAGTCTTAGGCTTTTCACTAAGTTATACCCGGGTCAAATACTTTTCCACGGCAGTTCTCAGATGTATTTCTGTTTTTTATATCACAGTCTGAAGATTCAGTCCTTTCAGACTTCTCGTGCACAGGAAGATCTGAAACAGTTCGTTCACCACTCTGTAGTTTATTCGCACCGTGTGTACAGTTCACCTCGATACTCACAGCAGGAGGTACATGCTTATTTACCTCTATTTCCTGAAAGCGAGTTCCAATGTTTACACCAGGACCATGAATAGAATCCGATCCTTTACAAGCAGAAGTATCCAGGTTTAGAATCAAGTCCTTGTCTGCACAATCTGCACTAAAAGACACGCACATGGATTGCGAAATGGGTAAACTTTCTTGCAATGCTGGAGCACTCCGCGTAAGTTGTACATCAGCTTCTTCCATCTCAGCATCACATGAACATGTGATGTGAACATGTGAACACATCTCATCAGATCGTTCAATGCTTGCTAACTGCGACTTCGTAACTTCATTATCAGTTTCTATGATCTTGACAGTCGCATTTTCATTTTCTTCTGTCTCTACTTCAGGCACGTGAGCATCAAAATCTTCGTTCCCGTCTTTAATTTCTTCATGTTTTCGTTCTTTTTCTTTCATCCCGTTGGATGTTTCATCCATAATTTCTGGATCTTTCTCAGACACTCTACTAGCTACTTCCTCCGTTTCTTCATCCTCTGACTCTTCAGATGCCACTTCTGCGATTTCCGCATCTTCTTTCATGGCTCCAGTTTCTTCTGCAAGCTCCTCTTTCATCTGTTGGAGTTGCTCTCGTACTTTTTCTCGGCCGACTTTCCTCTTTTCGCGCTCGGCCTTCATCTCGGCTATCATCTCTTCATAGCCAGCTTTTATCTCTTGTTTCATCTCTTCATATCTGGCGTTCATCTTTTCTTGTCTGGCTTTCATGTCTTGTTTCATCTCTTCTTGTCTGGCGTTCATCTTTTCTTGTCCGGCTTTCAGAGCTGCTAACATGTCCATCAAAGCTTTCATTTCCTCCGCCTTCATTTTCTCCTGTAGACGGATGACTGGCATTCACTCTCAAATCCCACTTCTGACACCAGTTGTTGCGTTTTTACGGGTTCGTGGATTTGAGAGTATCCGATGAAAACACGATGCAGAACAATAAAAAGCACAATTTATTTACAAGAATCACTATTTACAGCACAGTTCCAAAATTACCATTAAAGGCGTCGAAAATCTACAATAAATACGTTGAACAATCAGCAACACAGCTTCAGGCTGTAACTGCAAAGGTGGCTTCACGGCAACACTAAACTTATAATAAACACCGTGGAACAATCACCAATACACTGTCAAGCTACACTGTAAAGGTAGCTTCACGGCAAAGCACTATCTCGATCGCTTTCCGTTCACCAAAACTCTCGCGTAGCAGGTATTCTCACAACTAATCACACTGCTCGCAACACTTCACAACTACTTCACAATCTTCACAATACTTCACATTCTTGCAACAACTGCTCTCAGAAACGGAAGGGTTTATATAGCTTTTCTTTAAGTTCCACACGTTTCGAGAAATATCTCGACAGGAAGTTATTCTAGAAGCTTCCCGATTGGACCATGGGATATCGCCAATTTGGTCGCCAAATGGGCGATAAAGTCGCCAATCTGGAAACCCTACCATACACTATTTTATGGCAACCCTAGTGCTATGCCGGAAAGCTTACATACAGGCGCAACCGCCGAATTTTTCGTAACAATAGCATTTATTAATTTAGACAACATTTTAGTACAGAAATAAATAATAAAATTCATGATTTGAATATAAATTAATGTAATTAATTGCTGTGAGTCATTAAAAGTAAAATATTGAGAGTTTTGTAATGCCATCTCATAAGAGAATTTGTGAAACAAATTTTGTGAGTTAAACAAAAACAAATTGTTACGTGTGTACAGGTTCGTAATGGATCGAATGTACGCAGAACCGATGATAACTTGATTAAATTTATTTTCTTAAGAGAAACACTTTATGGTTTTTCTCAAATTTCTCTCAGCAAATTTTCACAAATGTATTCGTACTGCTCTTCCTAGTATGACAGAGCACAATCAGAAGTTACCACTTCAAACTTCAAACTTCCTTTAATAGTTTACTAAAAACGTTAAATAAAGACAATACAAAAGCCTCAAATGCGTAAGCTCGAGCACTGATATTTTAGTACACTGAGCTAAACGCTGACTAAACTGAAAACTAGTACTCTTTCCAGTCTTATTTATTTCTCCCATTCTGCCCAGAAACTTCCAGTATTTTCAATTTCCCGAAACTACTGAAAGACATACACAGTTATAGTTATCTACGGCCGGATACAGTTGCAGTTATATGGAGTTTTGTTTAGTTGGTTATGGCAAAGAAGACGAGGGCTACCTGCCTAAGGGTAGGGATACCTTCATGGAGGATTTCCTAAGTGGTTCGTATACACTTTTCACAGGAAGAAAATTACAAAAACACCTACGCAGCCAGCCCGTTCTCCTAGAATCGAACTCGTGTCAGAATTCCCAGTATTTATCAATTTCATCGCTCGGCAGCTGGTGGGCATAGTTATATAGATTATAGGACTAAAATTACACCAAAATAGACGCAAAGTTTGGCGATTTTACGTCCAATTTGGCGAGAATAACTAGTCGCCAAAATCGTTATCAGCTTCGCCCTAAATTATTTACATATGTACAAAATTCGTAATAACATTTTCTTCAGTTTCAATAAATTGAC
Source organism: Stegodyphus mimosarum (assembly GCA_000611955.2). Classification (NCBI taxonomy): domain Eukaryota; kingdom Metazoa; phylum Arthropoda; class Arachnida; order Araneae; family Eresidae; genus Stegodyphus; species Stegodyphus mimosarum. Next base: position 120,808 of record KK117579.1, on the reverse strand, counting down.
TTGTGTGGTGGGTTGATAAGTATTTTTTATCTGGGCTTTATGAAATATTTGTATGTATAAGCAATACTTTTTCTGTAATTTTTTATTTTCAGTTTTTAATTTCTCTTTGAATAAGTTTTTACTTCTACTTGATATCCTTGAAAGTTATGAATTTTACTAACTTAAATTTCAAAGTTTGCCGGAACTCATGGCAGGTCTACTATTTTTTAGATAATTCTGATTACTTACTGCTCTATGTCGCTATGTCGCGCTTATATCGTCTTAATGTTAAGAATTTTCTTTGTACTACTTATATATATTTTACTTCAGTCGTTTCACGCTTGTTTTTGTGATTTTTTTTCTTTCTCTGGTTAATTTCTTTCCATATATTCCACATTCGGTAAGTTTTAAGCCTAACAAATTTATCATACAAAATTCCATTCTGGGATTTCTGCATTTAGATTTCAGTGCATTTAGAACAACAATTCACTGAGCTGTGAATATGAATTCCAGTAGGGGGATTCCTATTTTCTCTTTTTTTCCACAGCCTTTAAATCATTCCTGTGTAAGATTTTAGTTAAACTAACAAAGTTTTATTTTAATTTAACTTTTTCTATCTCTTCTCATTTCAACTTCCCGTTAGAATAAGCGCGCGTTTCAGCTTTATGCTAATTTGAAGTGGAGCCAAGTAGTATTTAAACGAAAGGTAGAAACCTTTCAGTGTGAGAGAGCTTTTAGTCTCAGACCACTGTCACTCTATTCAACGTTCGCCCGATTAGCTAGTATTTAAATTCTAAGCCGCAGCGCTGTTACGTGATTACTTATCGAAATAATTCCAAGTCCGTCAGTATTAGTTAAATCTTGCTACGCACCATTTAGTTCAGAGGCCAACCTCGCGTTATAGCTCTGTGAGCAACGACTATTTGATTTCTAATTAGTTTTAGTTTAAATTAATTTGATTGTTCAGTTTAGACCCAAGTGGCGGTCGTTATTTTCTGTATCCCTCCCGAGTTGGGAAGTGGCTGTAAATAATTGTGGTTTAATAAAAGAGGATTTTAAATCCCTTTAAAGTGCAGTTCTTCTACCATTTAATCACAATATTCTACCACAGAACATAGCTGCATTCAGCTCCCTGTTCAAGATCAGGACTCAGTTACTTTCACGAAGATGTTTGCCAAGAATATGCAAAGAACACTCAGTCCTGACACTGGCGCCCGAAGAAAAATGAGAGGATGGCCGGAAAGACAAGAAGAGGAACCTGAGATATCAAAGTATGCGCCAATGATCTCATTGTTGCAGTCGTCTCATGTCGAGTAACCTCATGTTGTGATGCATGTATTGCTGTTGGTGATAGTTTATTTGAACAGTTCTTATAAATATTAATTTTCATACCTCAGAATTAACAAAATATGAGCTAGTTATGGAGATTTGGTATGAAGTGTCAAACACAAGTATTTACAGACAGGATAATTCATTCATAGGGCAAGAAATTTTGAAGAGACATGGCCTGAGTGATGCAAAATGTTTTGTTGTATTGTTTTACATAGACTAGCCAAGATAAGATCACAGAGGTGGGTAAAATACCTGTTTCGCACGTACAAAATTTGAAGGAAGTCTTTATGTACTGAAAGGCATCTTTTTGCAGAATTTGTTGTAGTTATTGAACTATAATATTTTGAAACCTTTTTAAACTTACTTGGCACCAAATTAGCACCACTGATGCTGAAGTACATACCATCTTTCAAAGTATACGCCAATGATCTCATTGTTGCTGTCGCCTCATGTCGAGTAACCTCATGTTGTGATGCATGTATTGCTGTTAGTGATAGTTTATTTGAACAGTTCTTATAAATATTAAACATTATTAGTTGTAAATATCCATGATTAAAATGACATTTGTTTTAAATGTTCTTCGAATATTTTATATTTAAATTTTGAAACAGTCATGGATTTATTTTCTGTTCTGTGGCTTTGAAACAGTTAAAAAAATAAGAAGAAAGGAAAGAAAATGTTGAAAACTGTCAGATAAGAAATTACATTATACATTGATTTGTCAATAATGGCTATGCCTATTAAGATATACTTTATGTCCTTGAAAGCAATTTTTTCCTGCATTCTTATATATATTTAGCAATATACCGTTGTATGCAAGCATCTTACTTTCTAATAATCTTTTCATCTGAAGGAAACTAATTCCATTTATGCTGTCCAGACGGTATAGTGCTTAGAGGAGCCTACTTCAGTACCGAAGGGCTCAGGTTCGAATCCCGGAGAAGGGACAGATGTTTGTAAATGTATACTGTCCGTGCGACATGGGGCACTCTAAATATGCAGCGAGCTGAAAGTTCCCTTGAGAGGTTGGTGGTAGGGGAAGAAAGGTGGGAGAAATCGGACCCACCCACCCGTTATGCTTTCCATCAAAATTGGGGGTGGAACTAAGCGAAGTCTTACCGTCACCTGTATGGTGCTCAATGCAGCGCAATCTTCCACAACGACGACAACGACAACAACGACAGACGCAATCTTGTACTCCTTGCCACGATGAATTTCATGGGCTTGTTCTGATTTTAGTGTCAAACAAGTAATATAAGTCGCAACAACACAAAAATTACATCTTTGCATACCTGAGAATTAAAATAATGGGTAAATACTAAATCAAGCTCAATGACAGAAATACAGGTGGTAATAATAAAGATGAATGCAGAAAACACAGAAAGTAAATTAAACGGTTGATACATGTAGAAAAAATACATTCTTGACACTATCAAATATTATTTCCCAATTGGCAACATTAACATTTAATTTGCCTTTCATAAAGATACGGACTATGAAATTCATAACCATTTTTTTAACATTCAGAAACGTAGTGTTCCATAAAAATATGAACATCGATCTTGATTTTTTTTAACACTTGTGAGCATCTTGTTTGACAAGTATGATAACGATGCAAATAGTATTTACAAGATGGTTCCCTGAAATTTTATTTTTTCATTGTATCATATAATACATTTTTTTTTTCAACTACACCTAATTTCAGCTGGCAATAAAAGAATTGCAGTTTGGTTTCTATTTAATTTCTGATTTATATACCTGTTGAATTTGCAAAGTCAAAAAACAGAAACTGTCCAGTTTTTTAAACTTTAGTCTACTGCGAAAGAAACAAACGTATTTAAAATTAGGCAAAATAAGGGGGCGCTATATTTTGCATAAAACTATTGATTTTGAAAGCGAACAAACAGAGATACCTGTTTGCCAAGAGCAAAGAAATTTAGTTTCTGATGGTGTTGATATAATTATAAACAGATATGAAGACTGATATTTATTTGCAAGTATCAGTGGTAGCATGGCTAGTTTCTGCTATTATGCAACTATCATAAACCAGTAAAACACACAAATGTTTTAGTAAAAGCTATGTAAATTTTATTCGCAAGTTAGCAGATAATGATGAATTATGTGATATGAGAAAAAATTAGCAAATATATGGAAAAGCAGTTGGTTGGCATCTTCAAAAATATTAGATTCTATTCTGAAGGTCTGATTACAAAATAACAGATAACACTGCTTATTTATTTATCGTTAATATGGTTTCATTCAAACACAGTTCCATTGTGATTGAAATCATTCATTGTATCGTGAGATTACCATAATTCCAGTTTCATTAATAATCTTTGAAAGAGGTAATTTACAGGCTAAATTTGGTTTCGTCAGTGGAGTTGACAAAGCAATCGCACCATTTAAAAATAGAAATCGGCAGAATAGTTTAAAAATGAAAGTTTGCGTGGTCTAAGTGCATAAAACTGTTGAATGTCAATGCTTCAACTCCAATTCGAAACCTGGATGACTTTAGGTGTATTTTACGGTATAATATGAGTACAAATCTGCGTAAGTGACTCAATTTTATTGAAAATACTCGATACAAGAACACCTTACTAAAGATTTTCTTATGTACACACTTTCTATATTTGACGTATCTAAAAAATTATCGTTGATTATTCTTTTACTTTTTGGTACGGAGAAACATAACCAGGTCATTCAGCTGTATAATGCTCGAAATTGTTCAGTCATGTAGATTCACAGATATGGACATGAACTTATTTCAATATTTCAGAATTAACGTTGTGAACATTACACCGATCGAAGTCGATGCACTGCTTTCTGAAACTCTAATTCAGTATATGTTCTTAGTAGAAGTGTTAATGCTGGGCGGAGCTTCGTTGTGCCATCGGCTTACGAGTAAAATCACCACCACGTGACCTCCGTGCACATTCGGGGATTTAGCGCCGACGTAAGTATATTGGCTCAGTAGATCAAACATATTCTGTGTTGATATGAATTATCCAATTGCAGAACACTTTGCATCAATTACTTTTGCTTAAGTAAGCAAAAATCGGAGATGAATAAGAGAGATGTAAAGTGGATTATAGCTATGAAGTCTGGTTATTTCAGACACGTATTTCTGGAATGCTGCAATTATTGCAACGTCATTAAACCGCCGACTGAAGCAACACAGATTTGTTGATTTTATACATGCTGATTCAATACAATAAACTGCTGACTCTACTCGTGTGTATAAGTAAAGCAAACGTAAAATTCTGTAGTATTTCTATAAGAGAGAGCCACACAGTTTATTTTCGCGAACTGTACAAAGCCAATATTTCTGATCACCTCGAATTCTTCAAAACCACTCTGAAGTAGTAAACATGGATAAATCAATCAAGGAGAATTACGTCTCAAATCTCAAGTCTGTGGAATACTGCAGAAAACTGAACAAAATGATGAAAGATGATCCTACATATTTCCATTTCTACTTAACTTTTCTTCGTGAAGTTTTCAGTTCAGGTATGTGCGTCATCAAAGAACCAAAATGTTTGAAATTATCAAATTTTTATTTCTGCTTTCAAATTGGTTTTTTCTTTAACAAAGAAGACAAATTTACTTCTTTTTTTCCTTATTCATGTGTTTTATGACTAATGTTCTCGTTTTGGATATAGTTATAAGTCATGTAAAATTTTGACATAAATTTAATTTCAGTTCGATTTGCAGAACAGTGATAATGCCATCAATTTTTTAAAAAAAATAATACGACTTTTCTATTTTTTTACTATGTTTTTATTACTAAACACCTTGAATCATACATCTTTGACATGTTTATTTATTTTCTGCACTAGAAAAATAGAACCATTGTCATTTTAGGAATATATTGGTTGTAAGCTTAGTGCGCAACCGGTCCTGTGAAATAAAGGAATAGCTGAATTTTGAATTATTAAGTTTTTTCTTCATTAAATTAAGTGAGTAAATTTTTGCTTTGCGTTAATTTATGATGAACTACTATTTCATAGCAATTTTCCCCTTTCATTTCGTTTTGCAATAGTGAATAACTCATTTTATATCTGAGATATTATGTTCCATACCTTTCACTTCTGGGGAATTTATTCTTAAACTAGTAGTTCTGGTGTAATTTGACCTGGTGTAACTGCTTGGCTTAATTTAAAATTTAAAATTGTTTTTAAGTATTAATCTGATTTCAATTACTTTTACTTAATCGTTAGATAACTTTTACTGATTACTTTTACATTCCAAAATTTGTTTGTAATATATATTTAAACTTATATTTTTTAAATAATATTTAAAACTTTCTTGAATTTTTAATGTTAATTCCTTCAAGATTATTATTGTCTGAATTTTTCAGGTAGCGAATTTTCATTTGGTTTGTTTCTTAATTTTATTTTGACTGCTTAATATTATAAAAGAGTCACAAACAGTGCCCTAACTACTATCTTTTCATATTTGCAGGATTTTATTTTGAGGATCATTAACATAATAGACGTAATGAAAGTAAGATCTAAAAATTGTTTTCAAAAGCGTTTTCTCCTGGGAAAATTTTCGGTATAAGGTATATTTATTTTCAAGCAAATTCTATTCGAATTCTTATTGAAACGTAATCTGGCTTTAATCATTTGATTACATTTTTATTTCATAAAATTAAAAGAATACATTAACGCATAAAAATAGATAAGAAATCAATCTCCTTATTATTATCTTCTTATTATTCTTAGTATATTTAAGGGTGTCCCTTGGATAAGTTGTGTTCCATTTATCGCCAAGTTTTTTCATTTATGGTAACCTGAATAGTTGAATGTTATGGAAACCCTATTATGATGTAATTGGTTGCGTGATTACGGTGCATTTGACTGAAGGGAAAAGATTTGGAAGGGCTTGTTTGTGTGTTGGATGTAAGTTAGGAATTACGTTGCGTATTTGCATCATTAAAATGGCTGACAGTGTGCACAAAAATGCCGCGGGGAATTCATTTCGTCACTCTATGACATCAGAAGTAGTGTCCAATAAGAGCTTGGGGTGGTGGCTGGGGCCAGGCGCTTGTCTTAAACATTGTTCTGCAGGTGTGAACAGAGTTAATGCCTGTTAGCCCTCAGGACTGTATTATAATAGCGACTAGATAACCTAACGAACGCTTTCTTATATAAAATCTGTACATTAATTTTCGCGACATAGGAAGTTCTGGTTGCCGAGGAGCGATGTTCGGCTTATGCCAGTTGTGCCCCTCAAAGCTTCCCATGAACGTTTCCCTATGAATATGTCTTTTTTTTTTTTTTTTCTGTAGAAAAGGGCTTTTAGTCTCGAAACTCTATTTTGCTTTGTTTCAGTGCTGTTGAATTCTATTACTTTTACTAATAGTTATTTTAATGTGTCAGCCTTTTCTGTCTTTTCTTATTTTAATCACGTTTCCTCGCCAGTATGTAAATAAGTTATGGTAAAAGAGATTATATTTAAACTGGAATAGTGGAAGGTTTAGTTAGAGCGTGCTTTCGATATTGAGAGTGCACGCTGCTAATTCTAAAACCTGTTGAACTTTGAATCTCGGCTTCGTATTCTTGACGGCGAAATTATTATCTCGCCGATGTAAGTTTCTGAATCAGCCTGCTAAGTTAAATTGAATCGAATACGATTTTGCGTTGTTTTACTTTTCATTCGCGTCTGTTTCTATTCGGATAAATATAAGATTACATTCCTTCATATTTAATCTGTCTTTTATTACTTAACAAACTAAACTATTTAAAAAGATACAGTACTTAAGATTATTTTTTTAATTTTTAATCTTATTGATTTAAATAAAAATGCATTTAATTCATGACATATATAATTAAAAACAATAAATATTTTATGGAATTACAGTACATATTTTTTCTATTTTTAAATATATGGAGTATATGCACGCACTGCCCAATGAATTAGGAATCTTTGCGATTTTCATTTAAATGCTTGCTAGGGAGGAAATAGGCAAATTTTTTTTTACGACGTGGGTTACACGGGTTTAGAATGCTAGGATAAGTAAAGTGTAAGAGTATTTTCACGAGGAATGACGTAAAATGTGAGATTTTTCACCACTTGGAAAAAGGCTTATTGCTGTTTAGCAGGGGCCTCGATTTCGAAGACCGCAAATCTCACTGAGCTCTCAAAAGCAGTCACATCAAGGTTTGCAAAAGTTGAAATCAGAACCCACAGTACTTCTCTAGAAGACGTAACTGCAGTTCGAGCATAGTTTTCCAAAAGAGTGATCGGCGTCGTTTCCGATGAATTGTACGGCAGAACATGGACTCTACTGTGCTTCAACTGACGCAGACCGTTAACCAAGACTCTTCTCAACAGATTTCAGATCGAATCATGCACAGAGAATTGCGGAGGATGGGAATGCATAGTCAAGTGTCTATGAGAAAACCAGACATTTCTGCCCGACAATCGTTTGCAATGGTATCCGGAAAGAAGACACTGGATATCTGAGGATTGAAAAAGTGTAATACGGTCGGATGAATCACGCGACATCTTATTATGAACTATTGGAAGCAGTCGAATTTGGCGAGAACCCCATGAAGCCATGAATCCATCTTGGCTTTCTTGTACTGTGAATCTGGTGGGAATATCATGATATGAGGCATGTTCTGCTGGCATGGAAGTAGTGCCCTGGTGTTCCTCGAGGGTAAACTAACAGCCATGATATACTGGCAGATCAAATGCACCCTTCAATATTGCATTTCTACCCTGATAGATAATAATGCAACTAACTATATATCGTGTCAGAAATATTTATTTGGTTAGCTGAACATCAGTCTGACTTCCATCACCTTCCCTGGCCACCGTATAGCCCGGATTTTAACTTCATAGAAAATGTGTGGGATATAGTGGAAAGTGGCATCCGACAGCACGCTGCTCTTCCATCTAATTTACAAGAAAAAAAAAGCTGCATAGCCAATGCATGGTATTCTCTGGACGTAAATGCACTCCAGAAGCATGTAGACTCAATGCCCAAACGAATCACAGCAGTTATCCGTGCAAAATGTGGTCCAATAAAACATTTATCTTGGGTTTCTAATTCATTGGTCGGTGTATAATGTTCCCATGTTAGTGTAAACGCAAATTCAACTAATATCCTTTAAACTGTTTCGCTAATCCACATCGACCATCTCTATCAATAATCTCTACATATAAACCATAAGAAACTTTAAAACAGCCCATCTGGGCGATCCTTAAAGTGTGAACCCTTTAAAATTTTTCAATTAGGACATTATCGGGGCGATCCTTGAAATATACACCCTTTCAAATTTTTCGATTTTTACATTTTTGTTCCTTCTTAAATTATTTAACTTGAATTTGATTACCCTCTTTCCTCCTCTTTCTTTTGAATTCTTTCCGTTAGCCTTAGTTTCAGCCAGTTTTATTTTAATGTAACTTAATGTCTTATAAATGAAATGTGTTTATTTACTATAATTATAAATTATGTATGTTTACTTAAATTTAGGTATATGCAAAGGTGGAAAATTATTTGAGATCGGAAGCGGACCTTCTATATACAATGCAATGCTGGCTAGTGCTTACTTTTCTAATATTGTGCTGACCGACTTAGTTTCCGATAACTGCGAAGAAATAAGACGTTGGCTTAGCGAACAGTCATCATTAGATTGGTCACAGTTTTTCGACTTTATTAGCCAGTTAGAAGGCCATACTGGGTAAGTGTATAAACATTTCAAATTGCACATGAAAATGTTATCAGTTTTCTTTATTTCATTGATTCTGATGTGAGTATTAAAGCCTTTTAAGGCATTTCGTTAAAATCATGCAAAAAGTATTACAAAATTTTCATCCCATTTATTTTTTAAATGCTAAATATGATACATTTAAAAATCAACACATAGAAATTTGGTCCTATAAATGCTAACATGGTTACCCTTGATTTAAATATCACCTTTAAAGTTCAAATTATGGCATTTCAAAGGAAGAATTCTTTATTCACGAACTATTAAATTGCCTTTTGAATGAAAGTCTTAGTGGGTGGATGAATAGCTTAAGATCTGAGGTACCAAAACAAAGATTTATATTTTTTGTTTTATATTTCAGATAACTGAGTTTGACTTTCGTTGGGAGCATAAACTAATATCAAACACCTAACAAACATTAACAGAACTATCTCTACGTCTGAAATGAGCTAAATAGCCTTTCAAAAGTTTAAAATAAACCTTTTTATTTAACAGAGCTTAGAATCGCACTTCTTGAGCTCACATGATCATCTACCACTTAGGCGATGAAACTAAAGTAACAGTTAGATTCAAAATTTAACACTTAGCCTCATACCTAAAGACTACATAATTTAGTTTAAATTTAAGTTGGCTCAGAACATCTGACTAGAGTAACAATTTAAATGAGAGCAGCTATAACGCAGAATTGAACAATTAGTCTTATCGCATCTGCCAAAACTAAGTAACGTGGTCTCGAAAGCAGAAAAACACTCTATCTTAGAAAAAAAAAATAAAATAATAAAAATGGCTTAAATACTTTTTAAATTCATTTACATTTCTTGTGAGAGAAGCGAAATTAGACGCTATATGAAAACTGGGCGGTTTTCTTTATTAACTTCAACCAGGGCTAAATTGTGCATTGAGCAGATACGGATAAATATATCTCTGAATTCTTTTACGACCTTAGAAATCTACTTGATTAAAAAAATATTAATAAATGAAGAAAACCATACATGCAGTAGGTGACACTAAAATATTTTGGTTCGATAATATTATTTTACAGTATTCGTTTTCTTCCTTTTCGATAGCTGCTGGGAAAATTTGGTTGTGAAACATTTTTATAGATCCGATCGTGAAATTCAATTGAAAAATAAACTAATATTTGATTATGTTTACTATTTTATATGTGCATGGAATAGTAAGGTACTTACGTATTATCGCAACCAGGTTGGCGCGGTTTGTAAGTTTGAGTAAAAAAGTATGAATAGAAAGAAAATGTACATTTATTAATTACAGATAATTTTTAATATAGTTTTTTATATTATTTTGTTTTAAAATATAAAATATCAATTAAACCCTTCCAGTTTCGAATTTGAATAAGTTACAGAATTATTTTTTCGGCGGAAATCTTTTGGCTATTGCTTTTAGCACTGATTGAAAACCGTCTTCGCCATTAACAGCTTGAGCTTGGCGCCATATAAATTCGATAAGGTATGAGTCAAGATGATGACGGGCTGTTCCTCTCTGTTTTTTGTTGCGCCGTTTGGCTGAGCCCCACATGCGCTCTACATGTTGTGTGTGAACGCCCGTGTTGGGATTCACAAAGTTATATTTGTGATTAACGCTTCCATGCAGAAATCCAGCATTTTCCAACTAACTTGTCTTGTATCCTTTCCAGCAATCCGAATAAATGATGCTTCCTTCCTTGATATTTTCGCAAATTTTTTCCATGAGGGTAACGGCGCTTCTGTTAGGTACAGTTATAAGGTATATCTCCCACATTCTTAGCGTGCCTTCGTGATGTAATGGTCAGCACACTGAGCCGGTATTTCAGAGGTCCGTGGTTCGATCCCCGGCGAAGGCAGTGAATATTTTTCATCTCTCTTGCTCCAAAAAAAATACCTATTGTCTCTACACAGTAACCAAAAACGTCTCTTTCGTTTCTCGGCAAATTCCGCCGAAAACCCATTGCTGTGGTAGTACACGCTCATTGTTATTTTTTCTTTTTACAAATAAACTTTCGTCTATTTCCACAATAAGTCCTTCGCCGCCTACTTGCTTTCTTTCTTTTTCATTCATTTCAAGGGCACATATCTCCAGCATGTAATTATTCCAATCTATAACAGTTTTATCAGCAATTCCCATTTCTTCTGCACAAAATTTAATTGAGGTTAACTCTTTACACCAACAATAAATGAAGCGCACCGCTGTCACAAATGAAATTCGGCTACCTTCAAACCAATTTCCGGTTCTAACACCCAAGTGTTGATTGCACTCTTCGACGTTACATTTCCAGAAGATTTGCTTTCCAAAATACAGTTTCATTTTACGAGAATTTTCACAAGTACGTTCGTTCGGTATGATTCCATATCTCTGCAACAATTCAATAGCATCTTTTTCACTCGCAGGCAAATCCCAAATACCTATAGTTAAAGTATTTCAGGGCATTCAATCTAACTAATAAGCAAAATAATTTCTTTACGAAAAACCACGTATAACACGTAGGGTTACCATAAGTAGGGTCGCCAAATTTGGCGATTTATGCGAATTTTGGCCTGGTTGCGTTAATACGTAAGTACCAATAGTAAATATGGTAGTGTAAAGGTATTAATTTCATTGAAATTAATATTCAGTAACGTATTTTGAAAATTACTTTTCGGAGCAGCAAAAGTATTTTCCTAAGATTTAAGATGAGAGCTCTATTCAAATAACTTTTTCTAACATTAACTTAGGAATCAAAGAAAACTTAAACAGTTGTGTTAATTTATTTTTCTTAGTTTGAAGCTAAGAAAAAGAAGAGGTGTAAAATTTATGACTTTCATTTTATGGTTCTTATTATAAAAGCTATAATTATTTAATTTATGACCTATTTGTAAAATATTTTCCTTAAATCAGAAAAAGGTAGTATAATAAGTCCGTAGAGATGCTAGCTGTAGAATCTATAATTACAGGAGCCAGATGGCGTTGTGCATCTGAGTTTCTTTTGAGTTAAAAATTCTTTTGCCACGGAAACGGCGAAGAATGCAGAACGAAAAATTCTTGTAAGTGCGAACTTTATATAACTGGATTTATAAGTGTATTATTGTCGTCATATATTTGTGCGTTCCGCTAATAAAATTGAATTAAATACCTTGGATTGATTAGATCTTGTCTGACAGGTAAGAAGCTTCAACTATTTTATTTCTTTGAATTGAATAGAAAATCTGAAGCGAAATTTTTTAGATGTGAATGTATGTTGCAACTAACCGGGTTACAACGCGCAGGTTACAAATGAAACAATCACAGCACGGATTATTAGTATCAAGATTTTATTATGGATATTTCACACAAGCGAAAACGTTACATTACTCTAACTTATGCATACATATACTCAGTTAAAAACGGGATTTTCTCGTTTCGTTTGCAGTTAAAGAAAAAACTGAATAATAAAAAATAGTCCAATCACAAGCGGCGCTCCTTCTGTCGACTTCGCCCAGCCGTTGCGTAATCGTCTGTCTGAAGCGGCTGTCTCCAACATACTCCCCCTCCTTGAGCCGACTTCAGTTTGGCTCAAAGACATGCAGTACTTAGTCGAAGAGATCTAATTTCTGAGGCACCTTGACCACACGTCCAAATCTTTACACTTTAGGACTTTGCAGGACGTTACAAGAGTCACTGGAAGAGTCATTAAGATCTGAAAGCTCATCACTAGAAATAGAAGAAATAGGATTAGTAAAAGAATTATCGTGTATGGGATCAGTGGGGGTGTCCGTTAACTTCACTTCCAATGGAAAGACCGGCCGAATGTGACGAAGCAGCGTAAAATCTTCAGTTTTACAGTTCTCACATTGTCATCTTTCCCGGGAATCAGTCGAATGACCTTAGCTAAAGGCCAATGCATCCGATTTTTGATGTAATCTCCTATTAGGGCAATTTCACCCAGCCGTAGACCTGACGATGGACCCTTCTTATTTTGGACCAGAAGGCCTAAATATTCTTTCCTAAATCTATGCCTTAAATCATTGAGTAGTTTCTGGCGATATCTAGCCCTTTTCGAAACTTGTGAATCGCATAAATCAACATCGGGAACACCTAAGCTACGATTCTCGATAGGAAACACGGCTCGAGAAAGGGGGGATTAAAACATCCGAATTTTCAGACAGATAGGTAAGAGGTCTAGAGTTAATTATTGACTTACAGTCGCATAATACTATGTTCAACTCCTCTGTTGTAAGAACCGCGTTACTGAGTATCTTCTGCAGTTCCTTTACTACACGAACTAACCTCTCTCACTAGCCGCTCCACCAAGCGGCTGTGAGAGGATTAAACTTCCATATTATACTTTGTATAGCCGGTTGCTTCAACATTTTTTCCCAATTCATGTTACTAAGTTCTCTTTGTGCTCCTCGAAAGTTGGTTCCGTTGTCGGAATAAATTATTATCGGCTTCCCCCTTCTGGCTACGAATCGTCTCAACGACAAGAATGCGTCGTTAGACAATGAGGAAGTCAATTCCAAATGAACGGGTCTATATATTGCCCGTGTAAGCAAAACAAACCAAGCCTTTTCACCTCCCTTCAGATATAAGGGTCCTGCAAATCAACTACTACCTCGAACACCGCAGCGTCATCGACACGATCGCCTGGTGGAGATACCGGCTCGGAACCAGGAGACTTGGCCTTGTATCGCTTACATCTTACATAAATTTTTACGACTTTTCTGGCCGCTCTTCTGCCCCCCACTATCCAAAATTGCTCCTTTAATATTCCAAGTAGTATTTGGGTTCCAGCGCGACAATTTTGTAAATGATAATGTTCGATCAGACGCTGGGTGAAAATGCACTGGTCTGGTAAAATAATTAGACAAATAAATTCAGGGTCGTCTGATCGCTCTGTAATGCGGGTTTTCCCCTTTTTATACCCTCTCTGTCAGAAATGATCCGACCTTCCTTTTTTTTTCTCGTTCTACCTCAGAGATCTCGTAAGCCAGGCGGTCTAGTGGCCAGTTGTTAGTAGGTTCCAAGAGCTAAGACGGGCCCTCCCACCAAAGAGAATCGGAAAATGAAGGAGGGGAACTGCCCCTTGAAAGTATATCTGCCGGGTTTAAATCACCTGGTACATGGCGCCAAAACTGAGAAGGAATCAGACTTTATTTCTTTTATCCTATTCTCAACGAAAACTGACCAATCACCACGGTTCTTAATACACCAGAATGCTACCATAGAGTCACTCAATGTAATAATATGTAAATCAGGCGCATCCAAGGTCGCGTATACTGAGTGAAGCAGTCTCACGCCAATGGAACAAGTCATCAATTCTAATCGAGACATTGTCAGAGATTTTAAAGGCGCTACCCTGGATTTGGCTCTAAGCAACCGAATTTTGACTAGTAATAATGTCCCCGATGCCATCTGCTCCTAAAAGCAACTCAATGTCATATTCTTTAGCTTGCAAGTCAGACAAGGTAATATTTCTTTCCTTTAATCTTTTAGAGTATTGTTATCAACTACTTTTGGAACAAATCCATATATTTTGTTTTGAGAAAGTACTTCAAAATTATGGTCATTCGTACTCTCAAAATTTCTTAAATTAACACCATACACTAAATGGATCTCTCCCCCCCCAAGCAAATCGTGGCTAATGGTTTGTTTCGATTTGTGTCACAGTTGCAGAAACGTGATGATCCTTTCTGAAAGATAAGATTTTTGTGAGCCACTGTCTAAAATCGTTCGAACCTTAAGTTGTGTACCTTCGAATACTATTTTCAAAATAAGTGTTTGCAAATATACATTCTCATTAACAGCTGACTGATTAAACAATACATTAGTTGAAATAACAGTACTTTCAGTTTCATTTGGCTTTACAAGTTCTCTATGAGAGCATATAATAGTATAGTGAAATTTGTCACAAGTTAAACATTTTACTTTATTTTGCATGCAACTCGCAGACAGAGAAAACATGCATGCTTTTGCACCAGAAGCTTTTTTTTACCTTCTAAAGACATTTTACGAGCAGAAAAACATTCGGCGGAATTATGAGATTTCTCACAAAAAATACAACGTAAATTTCGCCTACCTGTATTGTCTTGAAAATTTACCGAAGTAGCAGCCGTAGATTATCAGAAGTGGACGCGAATGTGTAGAATGTGAAGCTCCCAACGCGGTACGAGCGAGTTTAATCATCTCCCCCCCCCTTCACTCTGCACTTCGTTTGGAAGAAAGCACAAAAGTTTATCCAAAGAACGCTATCTTGCTGTGATGTATTTTCCAACAAGCAATTCCTTTCCCACGCACGAAGAACAGTCTCTGGTAAGGAGGATTCAAGAAGTGGCTCAAAAATTCAGAAAATGTTTTCTTAGTTCTACCGAGGCTTTCTAATGCCATGAACTTGCTCTCAAATAAATCTCAATCAAAGTTCAGCTAAATCTCCTTTAATCCGACCAGCAGCATTTTTCATTACTATAGAAAGTAGATCCCGTACATAAATCTGAACCAAAAGTTCATCTCTCCCGAAGCGTTCTTTCAGTTGTGCAATTACTTTTGAATAATTTTCTTTAGTTGGCGAAAAACTTGCCGCTGTAGAATCTACTACCACACATTGTAACAGATATTAAAATTTGTCTTCATCCATAATAGCATCATCATTGTGAATTTTTTCAAACTGGGACCAAAAGGCAAGAGAGTCCTTCGGTTCTCCACTAAATTTACTCATTTCTAGTTTCGGAAGCTTGAATTTCCTTTTTTGCTTGGTTGTTATACCTTCCGTAACCGAATTTATCTTCTTTGCATTTCCCAATAGCAAACAAATTAAGCATAATTTGTATCGGTATTCTTCCGCTCTCGAAAAATCTTCGGAATATTCGTCTTGAAGCGTATTATCAAGTAGCAGCAAATTCGAAACTTCTTCTTGAGTTATTTCTAAACGTGCGAATTTGTCCTGAATTTGCTTAAACAACGTACTGAATCACTTTTTAAACTTTCGTTTTCGATCTTCTAAGCGATATCTTTACAGCATACCGTAAATGCTGTTCTCAGCGACTTTCGCTTCGCTTTCAAAGTTTTGATATCCATATTTTATCAAAAAATAAAGTAGTGGACGCCAGATTTACTGTGTTGCAACTCACTGGGTTACAACGTGCATGTTACAGATGAAATAATCACAGCAGGGATTATTAGTATCAAGATTTTAATATGGATATTTCACCCAAGCGAAAACGTTACATTATTCTAACTTATGCATACATATACTCAGTTAAAAAAGGGATTTCCCGTTCCGTTCGCTGTTAAAGACAAAACAGAATAATAAAAAAAAATAGTCCAATCACAAGCGGCGCTCTTCTGTTGACTTCGCCCAGCCGTTGCGTAATCGTCTATCTGAAGCGGCTGTTTCCAATAGTGTTAAGTTATATCATAGCAGCTCTACAGAAGAAACTCTCATCTGTATTGAAGAAAAACAAGCCAGCTAACAGAATATAATCTAAAAATGGATTTAATTTTGAAGGTCATCTTCCCAAGTTATTCAAAAGCTGAAAAGAACATGCTTATCATTCCTTCTTAAAATAAAGAGTTGCTTCTCGAAAAAGAAAAAGGTAAAATATAATTGCGTTTACGCAGTAATTAGATGCAAATCGGCTCCAGCCTTTTCGGCGCACTAAGACACCCAAATAAATTTATATGATGATGATGTATCAAAGCAGAATATACCTTTAGTTCTCACAAGCGACAGCGATTTAGATGCCACTTGTGAGAACTATCTATGTCGCCTATGCTTGGAAAGAACCGGCACCGTTTAGATGCATTAAAGGAAAGGAAGATCATGGAAATGATCAATAGGATGTACTCAAAAATTATTTTATATGGAGCAATCACTGATACAATAGCATCTGAGTGAATTCAACAAAACTAAAATCAGCGAAATGTTCATATTTATTTGCGTTATTTTTTACTGTAATCTGTACTGTAATTTTTACTGTTTAATTTGAACTGTCCGAATTTTGTAAAATTTATGTTAATCAGTTCAGTTGTTTTATTATTTTGGCTTTATTTTCCCTTTCGTTTATTCTCATCTGCATCTAAATTAGTTAAAAGTATTAATAAACACAAAACGCTTTGGTAGCTTAGACTGACGATCAATGTGCTTAGCTTTCCTGATGGCTTAATTCAACTTACCGACTAAAGCTTCTGCTAGCCACTTTTGATTCACGTACACGTATGTCTCAGCCAAGGTTTAGTAGGGTATGTTGATTTTGCATTCCACATTTAACTGAATTTGAGCTTGTTTTCTGAATTAGCTGCAAATAGCGGAAATTCTGTTTCTGAATTTGATAGGCAAATAGCCTTCGAAGAGCTTTGCCTTAATCAATTAATTTAACCTAACTTTTTGAAATATTGTCACGGTCAGGCTGGTTTATTTTTAAATAGCTTTTATTTTAATCCTTACTTTGAATTATGCTATCTGTGGTTATGTAGTAAACGGCACAATAATGTGAATGATAGCCTTTACGGTTATTGAGATAGTTTTGGCTGTTTAAAATTACTGAATAACCTTTATAAATTATTTTCCTCAAGTATTTGTTTCTTGCTTACTAGTTTTTAAATGATCATAAATGATTTTCCTCTCAAAATATTTATTTACGTTTTCCAATAATTAGTATTAAGCAACAAAACACGATAAAGAATATTTTTCTACTTCAAGCAATACTTTATACCAAAGCTACTTTATTGTTTTTAGTTATTAAAGGATAAAAAAACTATCATCTTTTGTCTACTGCTTAATAATACCATAAACGACATATTTGCATTTTGCATTAACAAAAGATTTTCGACAAATCTTTGTTTTATGATTTTTTAAATAAAATATTGCATTTTGATCTAATGGCCAATGTAATTTTGTGCAAAGAATAATTCATATATAGCAAACTCAATGCAATTCCTTTAATGATTCTTTTCTTACAGGGACAAGCTAAATACTCGGCAAGAACTGGAATCAAGAACCCGAAAAGCTGTAAAATGTGTTTTAGAATGTGATCTTCTCTCCAACTTAGAAACTCAGCTAAACATTTTAGATTCTGAAGAAATCAAGCCGCCATATGATACGGTGTTGGCTATATGCTGCTTAGAAGAAATATGTCCGAATTTTGAAGCTTTTGTCGATTGTCTCAGAAAAGTCAATGGAATCCTTAGACCAGGTGGAACGCTTGTAGTCTGTAGCTATACAAATCGTAATGTGTGGTGTGTAGGTGATAAATCCTTCCATTACCTATACCTTACCCTTGAAGATATCCTGGATGCCATGAAGAAAGCAAATTTTAGACTTAAGTACCTCACTGCACGTTCCGTATCACAGCAGATTGATTCCGAAAATATTCTTGCTTACTGCTCAGTTTTCGAAAGAATCTGAAATTCTTTTTCTACAATTAAACTTGTATTATTTGCATCAATCTTAAATATGGTATTTATATCCTGCACTATTTTTTAAAAGTCCCTACAGAAACAATACATATTTGAACCTTCATGACATTTATTAATTTAGAATACATTTAAATAATTTTTTCTAGCTTAGATGACCCAGTCTGAAGGCCGTATGATGTATGTTGTGTGTTAAAATGCAACTTTAGCTATCATTCATATTATTGTGCCGTTTACTATATATTACAGCCTATTTATTACAGCCTGACGGTGAAAAAAAACTCAAAAAGTTAGGTTAAATTAGTTCATTAAGGCAAAGCTCTTCGAGGGCTATTTGCCTATCAAAATGTCATGGCCCTTTTCTGGTGAGAATGCTATAAATGAATTGAATCATTTCATAGATACATTACATAGGACTAAAATCGTATAATATTTTAAGATTTAAAGCTATTTTTTTTTTGTGAACGTTATCGCTATAATTCTCATGTAAATATCTGCAATATACTCATATAACACTTTCTGTTTTCGAAGTAATATTTTTCTACTAAATGAAGTGATCTAGTAAAAGAAGATACAAATATAATATACCCTTGCTGAAATCAAACTTTTTGAGAATTTGAATTATTTTTGAGAATTTGTGAGAATTTGAATTATGCGCTGCAGAGCGTCAACTGCATTACAAATAATTCTCTTTTAATGTCTGATTTGAAAATACATTCATTGAAGAAATCAAACATTACAACATTACTTAGCACAGCGCAACCTGAGCTTCAGTGTTCTCCTGACTCTCGATAATGCTCCAGGATAACACTACTAACCCCCCACACAAACACACAACATTGCATCCAAATGTAAAGGTTTTACTCCTTCCATTAAACAGCACTTCCTTAATTCATTCAAGGTATTTTTAGAACATATAGCCATCTAAGACATAAACATGTCAGACGTGTTTACGTATCTGCAAATAAAGCAAAGCATTAGACGAAGGGAAGTATGACATACTAATGGTATTTTAGATGTAATTCAGCATAAGATACTAAAAATGATTAAATGCAAAGAAATGATTAAGGTTGTATGGGAACTGGGGAATTCATCAACAACGAATGCTTACAAACATCAGCTTTAGCTGAAATTTGTCAGAAATTTTAAAGGATTCCGTCGACTGAAAATGAAGCCAAAAAATCCGTACAAGTTGCGAAATCAACTGGTGGTGAACTGTTTTCAGATATGGCAAAACGAGAAAAAATATAATTTGTTGAGAATCAGGATTATGAAATGAAACAATGGATAGTGAAGCAGACATAGTAAAGAATATAAAGAGCCTTTAACATACAAGTTAAACGAATTGTTAAAAAAGCTGATATGCACACCACATAACTTCCTTATGCGGAATATTAAATTAAACTATTTTTTCCTGCATTTCCTTTAAACTTATTGAATTCAATTAAATCTACTTCGTCGATAGTGCATAAACCGCAATAGAATAAATGCATTCCTTAAAATTCACTGGTGACTATTCACTTCCTAAGCGAAATTATGGCATTACGATCACTTAACAGCGTTACGTATCGTTCATTTTATAACTCAGAATGCACAAAAATTATGTATATCATCTGAAAAATTATCTAACCGTTGCCACTGGTTCTATTCAAATACTATAATAAATCTGAAACGATGTATAAAAGAAACAAATACAAAAAGAAACAGTTTATCACAGGCTATTCAGCGCCGCTTATCTAATGCGCATGCGCTTCTCGTAAACATTCTCCTTGTATCTGTAATTTTCGTATTAGCAGTATTTGCTGCTAATACGAAACACTTATTTCCTCGAATTTCATTAGACATATATTTCTCATTCAATTAATTCAGTTCTTACTTCATAGGAAGGCAAAAATACACAAAACCTCAAAATAGCTTCATTAAAAATTGAAAGATATAGATAAACATAAAACACCAAATACAATAAAAACAATTAAAAAACAATTTTTACAATTAAAATTAGAGTGCCTGCACAAAAACAAGCAATTTGGCAAGAAGGCAGAGTTTTCGGTGCACAAAACTAAAAGTTTCCTTTTGGTTCCATTCGGAAAAAGACACTGAAGGTGCAGAAAGACTTTCACTATTCTCTTAAGTTTCAAATGTAAATAAATATGGCTGCTATGGTAAGAAAATTAAGATTAGCCGCAGTTAAACAACTTTTAAATTGTTGATAATTCTGCAACTATTGCATGCAAATTAAAGAAAAGCATAAAAACCTTAACCGGAAGATAAGAACAACATGACTCAGTCCTTTTTAAAACAAAAAATGCAAAATTTACCAATATATAAGTACAAAAACATCTGATATGGGCATCACGTGACTTCCTTGTACGGCCTATTAAATTATAGACATTTTTTGCAACACTTCGTTTTATACTTTTGTCTCGAATTATTCTAACTCTAATTCTTCAAATTATTCTAACTCGATCACTCAAAGCAGGTTGAAAATCGGCAAAGTTGAAAATGATATAAAAAATTACAAATTTTCAAATTAAATATTCCGGTCAATCTTTGTCATACGGGAAGTCAAACTTCTTATATCTGTATTTTTTCATTATGACTACAGAGGCTGTTCGCACATTTTTTAGACGATTTTGGTAAGCGGTAATAAAAAATCGTTTGCTGCAAAAGAAATAATTGCAATTGTACTATGTTTTTAAAAGTCAAATTTATGGTCTGTGGCTTGAAAGTTTTGTTTTTATTCAAAATGGCTAATTTAACAAAGCACTGGTTCGAAGGCTACATTTACGCTCTTTCCGAAGAGAAATATGCATACTCCGTTATCCAAAAACGATGTGAGAGTCATGGTTTTGTGATATCTAAAAAGCGTCGATAGGTAATATCATCAACAAAAAAGGAAAAAAACGTCAAATTGGAGCCTCAAGTGGGACAAAAATTCCGAACAAGTATCCAAGGTAAAAACGGACATATTCGACTATTGCAAAGGTACGTTGTTTAATGTTAAAAGAAAATCGTCCTAGTCAAAGGACAGTTGCAAAATCATTAAAATGCTCGGTGTCCACTGTAAACAAAATGATAAACGTTGATTTAAATCTTAAGAAAACGAAAAAACGCAATGTGCATCGTCTTCTTCCGAAGCATATCGCTCAACGCAGGACACGCTGCAGAATTCCATATGAGAAACACTTATAAAAAAAATGGAAAACAATTGTCACAATAGATGAAGCATGGGTGTATTTAAATGATTGTAACAAAAAAAGAGCCATTTATTATCATAAAAGGGGAGAAAAAAATTGAAGTACATGGTCCAAAGAATCGAAAGAAAGTTTTTCTAAGGGATTCATGATTGTTGCTGGTTTTTCTTATAATGCCAAGTTAAAAATAAAGAGAATGCAAAAAAATGTCAAGACTAACTCTAAATACTATCAGGAACATATTTTATTGCCAATTTTTTTGAATGAAATACCATCGCTTTACCCACAGTGCCATCCATCTGTGAGACTCCATCAGGACAAAGCTAGCAGTCACACATCAAAATCCACTGTAAATTTCCTAAAAGAAATGGAACAAAAAAACTGGTATCAAGAACATACCCTTCACTGATATCCCTACTAAATCTCCCGATGTGTCACCTATGGAGTTTTGTGCTTTCGGACTTTTAAAAACTGCATTATCCAAACGTTGTCCCAAAATCCTAACAGGACTCTGGAAAGCTGTTCGGGAGGAATGGGATAGAATACCTCTTCTGACACTTCAAAAGGCATTATTATCCTGGAAATTACGGTGTCGAAAGATAGTTCAGAATAAGGGATGTCAAATAGAACATTTAAAACACAAGAATTTTATGTGATTTAGTTTTGTGAGCACAATATACAATGTCTAAAAAATGTGCGAACAGCCTCTGTATATTAAATTAAACATAGACTTGCTTTAAAAACTGCATTTTTGAACTGATTTTTCAGTCAAATTCAGAATATATTAAATTTGGTTATTTGTCCGAAGTTATTTTTTATCAGACATTGATCAAACATGAATATTTTCCTTTATTTAAAACGCTTCTATAATTAGAAGTATGTGACTGTGTCCAACGATTCGAAAATAAAGGCAGGGTAAGAAATTTTAAGACGGTTGACTGGCAGTGGGTATTTTATATACTTTTGGTACTGCCGATTACAGAGAGGTGCACAAACATATGTCATAGCAGTCCCATATAGAAAATTTCAAAGTACTAGGGCTAATTGTTTTTGAGTTATACGAGATACATATGTACGTATATGTGTAAAAACGTCACGAAAAAAGCCATTTTAAATCCGTTTTATATCCATTTTACAATCCGTTTTGGAAAAGCGGTAGTCCTTTATTCTGTCTGTACATGTTTGAGCAAAAGCATAGTCAAAATGGATTCGACAATGGTCAAAATGGATATTATGTTGAAATATGATAAATTTTTTATAATAAATTTTTTTGATGGCAATATTTACTTTACTTCGCACAAGGAAGTAAAAAAAAGCTTCCGTATATTGAAAATCAGTATTTAAAATAAAAATTTTAAATCTGAATTTGTCTAAAAATAAACTTAAAAATGCAGTTTTTACAGCACGTCTATGTTTAATTTACAAACAAGCTACGTATGAATATATAAAAAAGAAGTAAAACCAATTAAAAAACATGATGTATACACCACATGACTTCCTTGTACGGAATATTAAATTATACGCATTTTTTGACTGCATTTCGTTTAAACTTATTTCCTCGGATTTCATTAGGGATATATATTTCTCATTCAATTAATTGAATTTTGACTTCGCGACAAAGAAAAATATGTGAAACCTCAAACTAACTTTATTAAAAAGTTAAAAATACTAGAAAAATAAAATAAAAAATAAATACAGTTTAAACAATTTAAACATTAATTTTTACAATTAAAAGTAGAGTTTCTACGCAAAAGCAAGCACTTCCGCCAGCGGGCAAGAAGGCAGATTTTTCGATGCACACAACTGAAAGTTAAGTTTTGGTCTCCTTCGACAAAGAGGCACTGAAGGTGTAGAAACTGACTTAATTTGCTGTGGACGCTATGCTGAGTCAATATGTCGGATAATTTAATAACTTAAAGGATAATTCCAGAATGGATTAAGCATGATTTAATTCCCAATAATAAAAGCAGACGTTATCTTTGTTGATACGAAGTTTAGTTTCTCTAGATTGGCAACAAAACCACTATTCCGCTAAGTTTCAAATGAAAACAAATATGGCTGCTATGGTAAAAAAAAATTAGGCTTAATCTCACTTAAACAACTTTTAAATTGCTTATAATTCTACAACTATTGCGTCGAAGTTAACTAAAGGTATAAAAACCTTAACAGGAAATAAGAACAACGTAATTCAATCATTTTTAAAGCAAAAATATGCTCAGTTTACCAAAATATAAGAATAAAGAAACTGAGCTCACTGAGCCGAGTAACAGAGTGTATATATATATGTTTAGTGCCGCCAAATGGAACCAAAATAGGAGGTGCACATCTACATGTTATAGCAGTCCTATGGTACAAAATTTCAACATTCTGAGGTTACTCGTGTTTGAGTTATACGAGATACATACAGACATACGCACGTACGTACCCACTTCCCCCATGAAAAATCTCTTCAGAATCCATTTTAATTCCGTTTTATAATTCTTTTTGGGGGAAGGGGTCCTTTATTCTGTCCTTACGTACGGATGTCACACAAAAACGTCGTTAAATTGTATTCGATAACGGTCAAAATGGATATTTTCGTTGAAATATGATACCCGAATACAGAAAGACACAGTCAATGAGCCGAGTAACAGAGGTTGTAGGATCAAAAGCACGAGATAAGTATAAAGTAAATTTATTATGAAATTACTAATATGAGTGAAAGATAATAAAAGATGGATTGATAATATAACATGATAAATTGACATAACTAAAGATAACGATAACCCCACGACGAATACTAGTCCATGAATTGTTCATGTAATATCATCAGTTCACGGTTTTGCTTATATTGTCGAATCTCGGGAACAAGATCAGGATTCACAAATGCTGTTGGGTTCTATAACACCTCTGGGTCATCATCCCTTCTCAAACTTCTGGAAGACAAGTCAACGCCAGCATCGTCAGCTTACAAGAACACGTCTGCTCTCGTTAATGTCTGGAACTCGTCTGGGCTGCTTTGCGCTGGACTGGGCTGGCAACACATGACGTCACACCTCACCAGCGGTTCTGGTTTCCCATATATATATAAAGGGTGGTCATAAAGAAACTTTGCCAACATCTGCACTTCTAGCGTCCGTTTCGGTTAACTGATCAAGATGAGATTGCAAATATAGTTATTCGGAGGTATGCGCTCGAGATTCTGTGAACGGCAAAACAAGGGCGCTCACAGTTACGGTTATAGTTACAGAAACTCGAAAATGTCGAAGGCAACGCCAACTTTTCCAGTCCTAAAATGTTCAGCGTATGCGAAAACCCTAAATAGCTTTGGAACGGTACCAATATGCCCAAAAACTGGCGTGTTATGCATACAAAAAAAAGAGTTCTGAAAAACCGGCCAAAGAAACACGATCTGGGCGCATGCAGAAAATTTCCATATGACAGAGACAAGACACCGATCACTGATGACATCACATATCAGACAAAAGAATATCTTTATTCAGACCAAACATTTTCCATATTGGTGACGTCACAGGCAAGTATGCATTGTTGCGGGAGACGGTGGACAATACCGCTGAACGCAACATGGCATGAGAAATGTTTGCAATCTCATCCGGAATAGAATCCTTTAAATTCGGCAAAGTTTGCGAATTGCACAGGTAAACTCTGGATTTAAGATATTCCTGAAACCATAAATCCATGGGCTTCAAATGGGGGGATCGCGGAGGCCACGGAAAGGATATTGTGTGAGATGATGTGATTACCAAAATGCTGTTCCAGGACCCTTTAACAACCCTCTTTATATTTAAAGGTGCACCATCTTGTATCCAAACGAGTGCAGATGTTGTCAACGTTTCTTTATGACCACTCCGTATATATATACACTCTTAGACAAAAAAAACGACACACCAAGAAGGAGTTATCTGAATGGGACGAAAATCGGTAGAAGTGATTTAATGTACAGAAAAACAAATTACAGTCTGAGAAAAATTGGATGATTTATTGAAGTGATAGAGCTTCACAAAGTGAAAAAGTCAGTAACGTGTTTGTCCACCTCTGGCCCTTACAAGCAGTTATTTGGCTTGGCATCGACTGATAGAGGTTGCGGATGTTCTCCTGAGGTATATTGTGCCAAATTTTGTCCAACTGGAGCCTTAGATCGTCAATATCCCGAGCTGGTTGGAGGGCCCTGCCCATAATGCTCCAAACGTGCTCAATAGGAGAGAGATCCTTCGACCTTGCTGGTCAAGGTAATGTTCGGCAAACATTAAGGCCACCAGTAGAAACATGTGCATTGCGGAGGCGGGCATCATCTTGCTGAAATGTAAGCCCAGGGTGGCGTGACATGAAGGGCAACACAACGGGCCTTAGAACTTCGTCGTACCGCTGTGCTGTAGGGTTGCGACGGATGGCAACCAAAAAGGTCCTACTATGAAATGAAATGGCACCCCAGACCATCACTCCTGGTTGTCGGCCTGCCTGCCGGAAGACAGTCAGGTTGGTATCACACCGCTGTCCGGGGCGTCTCCAGACTTGCCTTCGCTGGTATCGGGGCTCAGTTCAAAGCGGGACTCATCACTGAAGACTATTCTACTCCAGTCAGTGACGTTCCAGTGCGAATGAGCCCGACACCACGAGAAACGGGCTTGACTTTGTACAGAGGTCAATGGTAGTCGGCTCAAGGGGCGCCGTGACCTCAGCCCGCTTTCTGTGAGCCGTCTATGAATGGTCCGAATGAATCTACATAAAATGAATTCGGTCTACATACTACTTAAAGAATGCAAAACTTTCACTCGGAGGTGAAAACTTGGATGTCATTTGTATTCATAGAAAAAAAACGAGAAAAAAAATTTTGATTCTCCAAAAAAAAAGAATCGGGTTTAGAACCAAAACTCTTAAGATTCGTTGTTTGCTTTTTCCCTGCATAGCACATTTCAAAATTTCTTAATAGTACCAGCCTTGAATAATCTGTGTCTGATAACTCATTCAAACAATTTCTGTAGAATCATAGAATCTATTTACATTGTTTTGTTTAATGACCACATGCCCCATATATACTATAAAGAACGCCATATGGTGTTTTAAGATCTGTTTATTGTTTTCTTAGTTTATGTTTCAAATTTTAGATTGGATTCCTATTTCGCATAGTCTTTGTTTGGAACCCATAGAAAAGTGGGGTTGAACAAAAAAGGAAAGAAAAACATATAAAGGTATTTTCCTTTCTTTATTTATATAATCTGGCTCCTAACATTTCAAATGCAGAATGTTTTAAAAGTTATTAATTTTTCGTAAAATCTTGTAAATGTTCTGGAAGAAAATACAAAAACATTTCAATTGAAGACGCAGTTCATTATATCCGATTTTCATACATTCAGAATTTCGGTATAACAATATAACACTGAATGCATAAGAAACTGGACCGGAGCAAAAGCTTTGTTATGTCCGAGGGCTGGATATAAAATTCGGGTTCATTATAGCCAGATGTGTATCTTTGCTTAAATTTCTAAACATGAGTGTTTGAGTTTGGCTTGGATTTATGTGATTATGGCAAAACCTCGAGGGCTATCTGCCTGAGGGGAGGGATGCCTTCGTGGAGGACTTTCTAACAAGATGCCGTTTTGAATATGGAATAAGGCAAAGAGAATCCAATAGTGTTTTGTTGTATACCTATAGATCGAAATATCCTGGTAGGTAGGTTTCTTATTTGAAGAAGCCATTAGCCCGATTATGGTTTTAATACCGCCCTTTTTCAAGTGGGCTCCTTCGTCCCTCTATATCTCTCAGTTAGACAATGTTGAATTTGTAATTTGACGTAGGATCGGGTTAAGGGATTCGTATTTCGTTTCGACCCCGGAATAATCTTGCCAGCTTTTCGGGTATGGTCTTCTAGACAGGGCATCAAAAGATCGGTTCGACGATCCTTTCCAGTGACGGATAGTGATGTCATATTACTGAAGTCTCTGTATCCACCTGGCTATTTGACCCTCAGGATTCTTGAAATTTAAAAGCCAGGCCAAGGATGCCTGATTTGTGCAAAGCGAAGATTGTTTTCGTGCTGTAGAGGTAATGATGGACATATTCTATGGCTTTAACTACGGCGAGGAACACTTTCATGGTCATGCAGTAATTCCTATCAGGTCTAGATGGACATTTGCTCCAGTATGCTACGATATGTTCTTGTCCGTTCGTAGCAGCACCGCATTAGGATTTAAATAACACCACGCCTTAAGCTATGAACACCGTCTGGAATACTGGAGAATGAAAAAAGACTTCGTAGAGGGTCTATAGGCTGTTTTCAAAGCAAAAATGAAATACATTCAGTGATCGTTTTAGAAAATGGTACCATTCACTTGTGCAATATTAAGCGCTGCAATGAATTAATACTTTCTGTTCGTTCATTGTCTTCTGTAGAATTACTAAATTTCATTTGCATTATTTAAAAACTCTGATTCGCTTTTCGATGGGATTATATACTCTAGGATAATAAACAAAGCTCATTTTTAGGGGTTGTCCTTTTTGCATTGGTAATATTTTTATTCTTGTCTTATTTAGGAATTTTGATTTGCATATTCGGTATCGGGCATTATAAAATTTTTATCACGTTGAAATTAATAGGACTAGTAAAATAAAAATATACTTCAATGGTATTATAGCCAAACTTTTTGTGTGATAACTTAAGATGACCACATCTGAAAATGACCAGTCTTTCCGAAAATCTATATAAAACATTGCTTTGAATATCCTTTCCTTTAGACAATTATCTTCGTAGAAAGCTAAATCTTTTGGACATGTTGAAGACTGTCTTAGAAATGATATATTCTATTCTCTAAATTTCTTCAATTTAAATAATAGATCAGAAATTGAAGGCGATGTACATGTAGATTGCATATCAATTATCCATTGATATGCAATCTACATCAACTTATGCACCACAAAGCCTATAAGTGGCAGTGTTGCAAATCACGCATTAGCTTCAAAGCTTCAAATGTTTACTAGTATTAAGACTATTGTTAAGCTCTGTCAATGGCCCACGGTAATATTGCTGAAAACCGATAGATCAACTCCAGTTCGTATCCCTACGAATGAGCTGTTTGTATCGGAGTTTTTTGTTGTCCCCCCCCCAAGAAAAAATGTATACATTTACAGCTTATAACGTGTAAAAATACAACCAGAATCTTTAGTGAGGAAGCTGGTAACATTAGCGAAATTTGATTGGTTTTATAAATGAAGAAAAAAATTAAAAATATGAATAACATAATGTTTCGTATATGATAGTTTTTGGAAATATAAATGAGAAAACTGATTTGCAAAATCGTCATGAAATTTCCCCAGGTGTCTAGAATTTTTACAATTCCAATTTTTTGGCAAAAAATTTCAGTTATTATTTCTACTTCTTCACAATTAGATAAATCTTCGATTTCTGTGTATGAAATAATCTTTTCCATGATCGACTTTGTGCATGTTTGTTTTTTACATACTCCCGCGCATAGCGTTGAGCGCGTGCGTGGGTACGTATGGATAATCCTCAAAGCGAATAATGCGCACCCAGATAATCAAGAGACTACTGTATATATATAAATAAATTTTTTCGTTGAATCTTGAATGCAATTTGAAAGCTAGTTTTTATTAATCTGAGCGACCATTTAACTTGTGAAATAAAATATAAATAATCTTTAAGAAAATGAATTAAGAATTTTTCATTTTGCATAGAGCCAATACGTACTCCCAAATTCACATTCGCAGTATAATCTTTATCAAAATATTCGTCGACACTAATCTGAGGTATTTCTGAAAACAAAGCAGCTGCAAAGAATATATTTAAGAAATTAAAATAAGTGACTAAGCGAAAACGTTGACGGAGTGAAGATATTTTCCTCTGAATATGTGTAATGAGAACTAGGACATCTAAGTCTCAAAAAAGAGAGGTCGTTCTTTGTCTTAGAAATAAGATAAAAAACTTTTGAAGCATGACCATGGAATATATTAAAGATTTGAAAGCAAATAATTTATCATTATACGTTACAGCAGATGGAACTTCTGAAAAAAAGAGCTGTATTTTTGTTCTCAATTCTTCAAAGAAGAGAAAATATGTAGTATCTATCCCGAAATATTCGGGAGGAAACATAAGATTAGAACAGGTGATGCTCTAAGTCACACTAAATTAAAAATTGAACTCACACGCAAAGTGTCGTTCTTTCTCTCAGAACACATAATGAATACCAAAGATAATAATTGCAAACAGAAAATTCCTTCTTTATTTTAGTTTCAGCACCATATTTCAAGCACTTTCAAGGAACGTATAAAACATATCAACGCAAGATAATATTCATTTACAGCATAAAATGTAAAAAAGTCAGTTTTATTCAGTAATTTCTTAGTCAACTAAAAGCAAAATGTCGAAAAACGGGTGAATTTTAAGACATAATAATAAATAATGAGACAACGCATAAGCATTTTCCTTCGTGTAACAAGAACTAATGGAAACAATTTCAAAAACAGCTATCCTCCTTATCTCAACTTTACAAATACATTCTAGTACTTACATTCTAGTTCTGGTAAAAATATTTCATTAGTAGTTCTAGTTCTAAAGTACAAAATATTTCATTATAGCACATACTGTAAAATGTTTCAGCTGTTATAAGAAACTCTGAGTTGTCTTCTTCATTTTCAGAAGCATAAGATATATGCACCAATTATCTAATAAAATCAAACCTCATGATGTACGAATTTAGAAACTAAAAGTGGCAGACCTTAAATATTTTGCTTGTGCATAATGAAAATGTGAAGGAAAGTTTAAAAGAACTAATATTCTCTCTCTAGAGCACTGCGGTTACAGGATTTTGAAAGACTTAAAAAATTATATCAATGCTTAATATTCCCTCATTTGCAAAACAAATTTAGAAAACATCAATTATTATTAAAAAATTAAATATTACTCATTTTCAGAAGCAGAGGAGATATAAGTACTCAATAAAATAAAATCGAAGATTAGCAGAACAGGATGCAATGATTTTGAAACTGAATGAACTGGTACATAATAGATGTTTTTCTCATGAATAATAAGATCGAGAAAAAAGTCTCAAATATCATTTTCCTAGAGCACTAAGATCCAGCACTTTCAAAGAACTGAAAACTTATTTCAGTGCGTAATATTCTTCATTTACAGAGAATACTGTAGAAGGCTTCAATTCTTTTAAGAAACGCAGAAGTTTTTCATTTTCAGAAGTAGATGCTTAATATATTGAAATTAAAACTCAGAACAGGAGGGAATGATTTGGAACGGGATGAACTGACATAGTATAGTGCCTCCCTTGTGCATAGTGATAACTGGGCATTTGTTTAATAACCTGCCTTTGTTTAATAATTAAAACTATTCTTAAGACCCATTAGCGGCCAAATTGTAAAGTACCTGAAGATTGCTAGATCGACCATTGTTCAAATCCTCAAAGAAATTCCAACATGGGAGTTTCGCGACTTTCTCCATGCCTAATGTGTATATGAGCTAGTTCCATTTAGAAGGCCTCGTTAGGAAGGCATTTCTTTCTTTAGGCAAAGAGCTTTCGTATGCTTTGCCTTAGGTAAAATAATCCAGCCCAAAGCAATATTTAAAAGCTATAGAAAAAACAGTTTCAATTAAAAATACCAGAGTTTTATTTGGAATAATATTAATGAAGTTTAAAAAATTAAACTGATACTATTACAAATTACTCTGTTAGCCTTTGTTATTATGCCACCATATATTTTATGTATGTTATATTATATTTTATGCTATATGTTATGTTATATATGTATCTATGTTATATTTTATGTATATTACATATTCATAATAAAAGTAGTTAAAAGTAAATTAATAAGCTGAAGACTTGCGCTAAAGGTGCAAAGTAATAAAGCAATAATTCACTATAAATTATAATAAGAAACTTGAATTTCTGTTCCTTGGAGATGGTATATGGAGTATTTTCTTATTATAATTTATATGTATATATATATATGTATGTATGATTTTCATCCTTTTATCATGTCATCATCAATTACTCCAAATCTACGAAGGCGTAAAACGCAACAATACCTTAATAAAATTGATGATAATACATAAAGTTACTGTTCACACGTATTTACATCTAATACCCACAGCGACAAATCGAAATGATCATTGAAATTTAGGTAAGCACGCTTACTTAGGTAAAGACCTTTCATCTTCTTTACCATTAATTATTACTTGATGATTTACAATCAAAGAGCTGAAAAGACAAAATACCTACAAAGTAAAGTTATTCCCCGTTGCTTGAATTCTTCCACAAAACCAATTTATTACGGAGCGAATTTCCGCAAATTTTTAAGGATTCTTTTGCAGTTTTATAACATAATAAAGAAACAAAATCCTGAATTTTTCTGATTTCTATTGAAGTTTCGATGCTTAAATGCTTTTAATATTTGCCGGCATCTTGAGCAATTCATTTTCGAATACAAACCACTTTACATGATAGCATATTAGCTCACCGACGACCAAGGGGTGCCCGTGGGCCATCGCTGAATACTAGTAGTTCGACCGGGGTTCGAATAGCAGCGAATGGGTTCGTTGCATGAGTGATTTCGTGATTTGCCCGATATATAGCATGGTACAAGGCAGTTTCACTTAGAAAGTCCTCAACGAAGCCATCCTTCCATTTACGCAGATAATCCTTGTGTGCTTTGCCGTAATTAAATACACTCAAGTCTATAAATTAAGGATAATGCAAAATCAGGCAAAGGAAGAGTTAGGAGCAAAACAAATTTGACTTATTTGTAAAGCTTATTTGTTAAACAAACGGTAAAGAGCAAAAAAAGATGCTATATGTTTACAGCAAAAAAAGATGCTATACAGCTCTGACTACTTTGAAAAATGCAAATGCAAATGAACACTATTTGACTCATAAAGGACATAAATTTAATCGAATTGAAGAGGTGAATCTCGACAAGCCACATTTCAAAAATTGAAGAATGAAAATCATCACCAACAGGTGTTTTTTAATGTTTTTGTAAAGACAAATATCACTGCAGTTGCTGTTACCTAAAAAGTAGCATATATACTTGGAAAAGGAGGCAGAATATTTAGTGAAGTAAAAATAATTATAGAATGTATTGTTGAAGCTGTAGGTATGTTAGATCCAAAAAAATTGACAAATACAAGCAACTGCCTCCTTCAAGAAGTATTAATAGATCGGCAGCACGAATTAGCTGAAAATATAACAGGGCAACTTCGTACAGTTACGCAAAATGAAGACGCTTATTTTTCAATAGATTTAGATGAAAGCATTTAAATTCTTTGCTTAATTTAGATGAAAGCTTTGATAAAACTGACTCGGCGCAAGTTTTATATTTTAATAGTGTTGTAACTAAAGATTTTCAGTCTTACGAAGAACTTCTTGCCCTGGGTACAGTAACTACAAGACCTTGCGGAGTTGACATTTTCGACAACTTCAGAGAAATATGCCATTGATTATAATTAAACGTCAGTAATTTAGTCAGGGTCTGCACCGATGTGCACCTTCCATGAGATGTAAAAAAGAAGGATTCGTTGCTTTGTTAAAAAAAGAAAACTTGAAACAATTAATATCATTTCACTGTATTTTGCATCACCAAAATGTTGGCCCAAAAATAACCGGCACTCTGGATAGTACTATTTCGATTTTCAACTATATTCGCGTAAATGCAAGGCGTCATCATGAATTTCGGCAGATGCTAAATTTAGACGAGGAAACGTACAATGTTGATCTGCGGTACTACTGCAAAGTTCACTTGTTTTCAACAGGGCAGGTTTTGATAAAAGGTACGTAATTTCATGATAACTTTACGTCGACAAATTTTAAACTCCTATCAAGAACAGTGAAAACTATGTCATCTAACAGATGAAGCATTTTGCGAAAGCATTGTATTATTGTGTGATATTATGAGAAAACCAAACAATTTAAATATTTGCATGCAAAGTAAAACAAAGCATATATATATATATATATATATATGAAATGTGGCAAAAGATACAAGCGTTTCGAAAAAAAATTAAAATTTTTCCAAATATTGCTCTCTTCCTCAGATATATCTGCATAACACTTCCCAGATCTAGCAAAAATGTAAAATTAAGACATTCGATGAACATGTAGGTGTCTTGGAATTTTTAATATGAGAATATACTGAAAGAATTACCAGATTTTGACGAGCACACTTCTACTATAAAACTGGCATTTGAATAACATTTAGTAGATATATCCAAAGCAGCTACGGAACTACAAATGGAGTTATCTGAGTTCCAGGAAAATAGCATCCTCAAATCGTATTTTGACGCTAATTTCTATGGCGTATTTTGACGCCATAGAAACCTGCAAAATTGTTCCGGAATATCCACGCCTACGAGAGCTTGCACACCGTTTATTTTCCTCACTAAAT
This sequence comes from Stegodyphus mimosarum, assembly GCA_000611955.2. NCBI lineage: Eukaryota > Metazoa > Arthropoda > Arachnida > Araneae > Eresidae > Stegodyphus > Stegodyphus mimosarum. Next base: position 86,820 of record KK117579.1, on the reverse strand, counting down.
TAAATTTTCTGTCGGATTTTAGCATTATTTTATGTACTAAGATTGCTAAGTTGGTTTTTTATAACTTACTGTTATTAATTTTCTATTGTTTTTCTTTATAATGTAATAAATTTATTGAAAAATATTTCTACTTTATTATTTTTATTTGAAACAGTATTTAAATACATGCAGTTGTTTATTAAAAAATTATAAAATATTAATATTATAAATTATTAGCCTTATATGAATACAGTAATATTTTATATTGTAAATTTTTTTTAATAAATGACTTAATGTTTTTTGTATTGTTTCTATATAATGCAATAAAGTGTTAAAACTATATAAAAATTATAATAATTTCACATATTATTTTATTGTTACTTTGTTATTATTCACATGTTGTTATTACTCACATGTTGGTCCTGTTACTTTATGCATAGAGTTAAGAACTCTATGCAATTTCTAAGGGGCAAATTGATGCGTATTCTAAACTCTATGCATGAAGTAACAGGACCAACATGGGAAATACCACCTCATTTTCTTAAACTTTGGTATCAAGTAGTTACACAGCTCATTATTTTATATGCAGCCTCAGCATGGGGTACGAGTCTCAATAAGGGAGCAAAGCGCCAGTTGGACTCCTTACAGAGACCACATCTTCTTTTGATAAGCAAGGCATACCGAACAACTTCAACAGCGGCATTACAGATCTTGACTGGCATTCCTCCACTCTCTCTACAAGTAGAAACAGAAGCTCTAATAGCTAGTATTACGTCTCCGTACACAGCAAGAACTTTGGGACTTTTCATTTTATCCAGATGATTTTGAATTGCCGGTCACAAACTTTGTATGCAGGCCTTCTGACTTCGATTTACGACAAGCAATCTTTATTAAATACTTATATTAAATAATATTTATTATACTCCTCAGAGTCAAGCAGAACTTTCCATTACAAACGTTTTACAGATGGATCGCGAATGGCTTCTGGTACTGGTAGTGGTCTCTGTGTTCTAAAGAATCAGCAGTTGATTTTTCGCTGGAAGAGGCGATTATCTAAATTTAATACGGTCTACCAAGCTGAACTTTTGGCTATCCGGAAAGCGCTTCAACTCGCATATCGAATGGCTTTAAATGCAAATCAAAGGACTGCCATTTGTTCTGACTCAGCTTCCAGTCTGGAGGCAATTTTGGACTACAACAGTAAAAATCATCTTGTTCAAGAAATTCAACATTTATTGTTACACTTTTCATCCTCGCTTCGACCCAATCTAATATGGGTTAAATCACACCAAGGTCTTTTTGGAAACGAATTGGCGGATCGAATAGCGAAAGAGGCTGCCCTTCTCAGGAGCCTACAGAGCAGACACTTCCCTTACCACAATCATACTTGAAAAACTTCACTTGTAACTTGCTACAGGTCAAATGGCGAGAGCAATGGTCTAATGTACTGACCGGAAGACGAGTCCTAAAATTCATACCTAAAGTTTCGACCAAACTATGTGCTGTATATTCGGCTTTAACATGGTTTCTAACGGGACATGGTCCCTTCATGGCCTATCTTTTCAGATTTGGTCTAAGTGTAGATGATCGATGTAGCTGTGGTGGATCAGCTGATCCCGAACATTATGTTTTTGATTGTCCTGTTTTCAAGCAGAAATTTTTGCAAAGACCGTTAGAACAATACTGGCCTCAGTGACTTGAAAAACCTTTAACCAACCGAACAAGTTTGTTTCAGTTACAGAGAGTACTGGCACAATGCAGTGCTCAGGTACAGACTTCCTCTTCCGCAGAATAAGAATATTTTATAGGAGTCAGAGCTGGGGTGTTGCATCAAATTCTGTATAATGGTATACTTTGTAATATTATAGTTTTCTTGTTTTTTTCCTCTATGGAGGTTTTAAGGTTATGTTGTATATTGGTAATATGCCTTATCCAAGTACTAATTTACTTTTATGACAAATGTATCCTCATAGCAAAGTATCCTCACATATGTTACATGCCTTACCTAAGTACTGTTTTGGTTTTATGTGACTGGTGTATGGAACGCTTTCCATTTGGTTGTTTGCTTGTCAATTGTTTCATGTTTAGTTTCAGTTTTAATGTTTTTGTATGTATTTATTTTTAGTGCATAGTACATGTTCTGTTTAGCAGACAAGATTGTTGTAAATCGGTCTACTTTACTGAACGGCAGAAAATTGTTAACATTTCATCTTTGGTACTTTTGATTGCTCGTTTATGTATCCTCACTTACATAACATGTTTTATCTAAGTACAATCGTTTTATCACATATGTTTCCTCAATCATTGTACCTACTTATATGTAACATGCAATATCCAAGTTAAAATTTTATGTGACACGCGTCTGGCAAGAGTTGCAATTGGTTCTTTACTTGTCGAATGTAATATATACAGTTCCAGCATTAATTTTTGAATACTTTAGTTTGTAGTGGATAGTACATTTCCTGAATAGAGGATAATTTTGTTGCAATTCGGTTTGTTTATTCCATCTTTTGTACTGGCATATTTAAGCCTTATTGAATGGCAGAACATTGTTTACATTTCTATTATGATTCTAATGACTGTATATTGCACTTATGTCCTAATCTATGTACCCTCACTTTTGTAACTACCTCAGTAAGTACATTAACTTGTAACTGTAACAGTACAGGTCTACATGAGTCATGTACCACGCTTAATTTAAACCTTAATGAAATCAAACGCAACCGTGAGGAGAATGTACAAATTCCAATTGTTGTTCAACTGATATGATTTCCTTTTTGAAATCGAGATCCTTACGCCTTTTTTAAAATGTATAATACAATATGTAAAAAGTATTTTTTGCAGTTTTTTATGCTTCTTCATTTGTGTAATTTTATGTAGTGTACGAATTCTGTGTTTTAACTATTTGTATTTCTAATCTTGGTGTTTTGTACAGTTTGTTGCATTTTCGTATAATTTGTTCTTTGCTTCCACTGTGCCAAATGTGTCATCACAACAACGTATCCTCGCATTTGTAACATGCCCTATCTCAGCACTTATTCTTCTAACAAATGTATCTCTTTAGCAATGCATCCACATTCGTAACTTGCCCTTTCTAAGTACTTATATAATTTTCATGACAGGTGCCTGGTTTGTTTTCCAATCGGTCGACTGCTTGTAAAACGTAAATCGTTCAGCTTCAGTTTTAATGTATATGTATGCACCTGTTTGTGGTGCATGTAGTTTATAATGCATTGTACACGCTCTAACTGGGAGACGTATTTTGTTGTATCTCAGTAGCATGCATTTTCGAAGTACTTTTAATTCCTTGATTAATGTATCAGTTTCAATCTTAATGTTTTGAATGTTATTGTTTGTAGTGCATAGTACATGCTCTGTTTCGCTGACAAGTTTTGTTGCAGATTAGTCTACCTTATTGAAAGGCAGAATTTGTTAATACTTCATATTTGGTACTTTCGATTCTTTGTTTATATATCTCCACATTTAGCATGCCCAATCAATGTATTCATTCATATGTAACAATTGGTAGTATAACTGTTACGATTTTCTTTTTTAAAATTGTGATTCTCCTGCTATTTTTATTTTAAAATATAAAATTTTAAATGTATAATGTAAAATTATTTTATGCATTGTTCCAGTGTTTGCCTTTGTAGACAGCAGCTGATTACTGGCATGTTACTACGCTTTTGTAAAACTTCTGTATATCACATTATACGTAGTCTTCAAAGTATGTTATGTACCTAATCAGTTTGTATTTATTATATAACTATAACCTCCGTAATTTTAACTTTGACAATAAATGCCCGATTGATCTGCTCTGGCCCTGACCTGAGGCTGTGGCTGACAGATAGTAGATGCTTCCGCCTCTGAGTAACTTATTCCGTTAGTTGCCTCCAGGATAACTCAGATCGGAAGTTGCTCAGTAGGTCAGTGTAGTTATATCACCTTATGCGGCCTTCTTTATCACTGCCTAATTTAAATATGCCCTGTCATAGTAAAAAGGTTTCCCACCACTGTTCTAGACAACTGGACGCATTCGAACGTATTTGCATAGTAGGGACGCTTGCATAGTAGGGACGCTTGAACGTATTTGCATAGTAGGGACGCTCATACCCAGCAAAGGTCGCCTCCTTCACCGTACGGACACGGCTATGTAAAGATGCTAACAATATTTACAGCAAGGAATCAAGCCCCTGAAAGGCGAAGGTGTACGAATGCTAGAGGAGATCGGATGATTATGCGTCAGACCCGAAATCTCCAGAGCATTAACTGTTCATTACACCCGCTACATCCATACCACCCGTTGCACCTTCCACCATCTCATGGCGCTAAGTTGAGAAGGGGCTGCTCTCAAAGCGTCCTTTTAGGTCCATATCATACATGCATTTGTTTCATATGAACAACTGTTTCAAACAATTTTTCTGCCTTGTTTACCATTCAAAGAAAGACGCGCGATTTTTTCCTTCCTTTCGAAAAAAATTGCAAATTGTTCGTTTTCAACCAGTCAGCTATCAGCTTCGAATGCTATCAGCTTGTTTGTAATTGAGAACCAGTTTCCCTCACGTTAACCCCAAAGTGATGTGAGGTGATTGGCTGTTGCGACAAAGCAGAAAATTGTTCCAAACAGTTGTTCTTCCAAAATAAACGGATGTGTGATAGCAGCCTTAGAAGTCTGCCTTTAACTCCACAATATCGACAGAGCCATCTAGAGGGGTGGCGTAGTCAATCAACACGGCTGCCAAACGATTGCTATCGCGTAGTGTTCAGCGATGAATATCGCTTTATTCTTGGAGCAGATGATCATCGGGTCCATGTGTAGAGAGATCAGGGAAAATGGTCCCATTAATCTTTGTTCTACAGAGGCGCACAGACGTTGCCCCTGGTGTTAGAGTTAGCTGAGTGATAGGGTGTGGGGTGCTATCTCCTACGATGGCTGGTACCCTAGTCATCCTGCTACAACTTTAAGAGTTCAATGATATATGCATAAAAACTTCCGACCGTTTGCGTTCTCCTTAATGGCACGCCAACCTGCTGGAGCCATATTCCTACAGAATAATGTAGACATTATTCTATGGACAGTCTGTAGACATTCTGGTAACTGCGTTTAGGTAGCAGAAGGTACTGTTTTGATAGAAGAAAATGGAATTAGTTGGTGAGTTGAAACATTATCCTTGGAATAAAAAGTTTTTTGTATGATATCTTCATTCCAGCGAAAGATCATTTAGCTACTGGAACTTAATTGGACTTCACTAAAGCCGAAATTAATAATAAGTAAATTCTCTTTTGATAAACATATTGGCTCATGAATAGTCGATCAACCGTATTTTATGCTGATACAAAGACTTTACAATTGCAGAACACTTTGATTTAGTTACTTTTCCCTAGTTAATCAAAATGAGAATAAGGGAGATGTAAAAAAAATGGATTGTAGAAATGAAGGCTGACTATTTAAGTAGTATATTCTTGGAATGTTGCATTTGCTGTACTAACTTTGTATCGCAGAGAATTTTTGTCATCATGCTACGATAATTTCAGCGTAATGCAAACAGTCTGGAAATCTGATTGGAAAAATGACATGAAAATTAAGGTTAAACAAACTTCTTGATTCTACGAATGCAAAACACGTTATACATTGCTGATTCTACGCATGTGCATAAGAAATGCAAATGTGAAATTGGGTAACATTTATATAAAAGAAGGCGCAACAGTTTTTTTTTCTCATATTGAGCAAACCCAATATTGCTGTTTAGCACGCGTTCATAATAAGGACTCTGACATAGCAAACATGGATAAAGCAATCAGGGAGGATTACATATCAAATATTAAGTCTGTGGAATATTGCAGAAAACTGAACAGAATGATGCAAGATGATCCTACAAATTTCCATTTTTATTTAAATTTTCTTCGTGAAGTTTTTAGTTCAGGTATGTGATTCATCAAAAGAATAGAATAGCATTTGAAATTGAATCAGATTTTTTACTTTTAATTTTAAATAACAAAGAAAACAAGTTTATTTTTCTTTTCTCCTTAGTTTAATTTTTCTAATTTCTTTCTTTGTGTCTAATATTCTCGTTTCGGATATGCTTATATATAGTTTAGGTATAAAATTAATTTTAGTTCGCTATTTTCTATTCTCTATAATAATAATTTATATAATTCCTACAAAGTTTATAAACGAATAAATGTACTGTTGTAACGCTTTTTCTACACCTAAACACATTGAATCATACCTCTTTGATATATTTATTATTTTCAATTCACGGATTTAGAGTACTAGGAAAGTAAAAGTATTGCCACTTGAAGGAAATATTTGTTCAAAGTTTCGTGTGCAAGCCATCGTATGAAAAAATGCGTAACTAAATTTTGAATTATTAAATTTTATTTTTATTAAGTAAGAGAACAAATTTCTACTCGCTATTAATTTATGGTGAAATATAATATCGCAGTTTTTTGCCCTTTCGTATTGCCATTTTGGGTAACTCAATTTAAGGTATTATATTCTATTTTGGTGGTGGAGATTTCAGGGGATTTAATTGTTAAACTTGTAAACTTCTCGTATATGCTTAGGTTAAAATTAGTTCGAGTATTAATCAGGTTTCATTTAGCTTTATGTATTCGCTCTGGTTATATCAGTCTCTGGTTTTAATTAATCTATTACTTTTGCTGTAAACTGCGTACCAATAATTGATTGCAATCTATATACATAAAGTAAACAATTTTTTTTTATAAAATGTACGGTTTTTTTGTATATTTTAAATAATATGTTAATATTTCTTGAACTTTCAATATTAATTTAGCGGTGTAAAATTGCAGCCTGAAGTTTTCAGATTGAAGCTTTCTTTTGGTTTGTTTTTGTAACTCTTTGTTTACATTTGACATTGAATCATAATAAATTTTCAAATAAATGTGCATCCAAAGGGTTAATTTGACTTCAAGTACTTCACATTATAGAAGAGCCGTAAACAATGCCACAAAAGTTTGCGCCATTTTCTTTTAGGGACGAATAATAGAGAAAAAAATATGAAAATAAGTTTAACAATTACTCGGTAAGAAAGGTTTTCATCTCAAGAAGGATATAAAGTACATGTATTTCAAATTCTGCTCTCGAAATTACTATGGGAGGGCAGGGGGTTGGGGAATGAAGCTTTAAAAAAGTTGTTTGGGTAAAAAATAATGAATGAATAGTTTACGACGGGAAATTTATATATCAGATATAAGTATTTTCTTATTAATTCTATTCAGGTTTTCAGTCTTAATTTACCTTTAAACATTTGATTATATTTTTGATTTCGCAAAATTATAATAATATATGCAGCTGACCCATCGACATTATTGACTGAATGTCAGTTTATGTTCTCTTCGTTGTGACTGATCGGCTCTTACACCAGTTTGGCATAAAATTAAACTCAAGTGCTCAAAGTGTTTTCTTTCAAGCGAAAACTGTATTAAAGAATTATAATTGCATGTTGATTATTTTCATAATAAAAATACTGAATTTTTTTTAACAGGAAATGTTTTGTCAAGAATTCAAATCATTCAGTCTTTTTTAAGAAAGCCTTATTTTAATATGTTAGATTAAAATAAATTATGCATAAATGCATTATATATTAAACTGTAATTGTTTTCAAAACAGTGTAAAAGTCTCAGTATAAAAATTAGCTGCATTTATAAAACAATAATTTTTAGTTATTGCTTTCTACATCAATAGGAATCCATTTATCTTGAAAAAGAGTCCATGAAGGCATTTCTCCCCTTAAAGTGTTGCCCTAGTGGGCTTTCTTCGCGATTAAAGCAAGAATTCCGATTCAATACTCTGACTGCTTCGTCATAATAAACGTCTTTAGCAAAATCATTTTAATTAAAAGTTACTGAAAAATTGATAATTGTTAATTAGGAAGAGGATTTACATTATATTTGGTCCAGTGGCGTTGAGAAAGCGTTCACACGATGGTACAGCTTTCATTATCATCCTAGTCCTAAAGCGTAAAATTCCTTAATTCCTTTCACATCCATGCATAAGGTTTAAAACGTAACCAGTTAGGGAAAGTAAAGTTGCACATGCAGGAATGGGCATCTGACTCATTGAAGTTATCGAATGAATGCCAGTTTGTGTTTGTTTCCTTTATTGTGAGTGGTTCTTTCTTATACTAAGTTGGCATAAAATTAAATGTTAGTAGTATTTATGAAGCGTTCACATAAGGCTATTGCGATCACAAGTACCATAAGCGGAAGTTTCTTTGCTAGGTAATCTAATCAGACTTGCTATGTCTCAGAAACTCGTATAAGAATCTTGTCTGAAAATTATAATTCTTTATCATTGTGCCTGCCTGGCATCCGAACCGAACAATCACAGTGAAACAAAATCTAACTGACATTCGGTTATGATTTCGCTGAATCAGCTCCAGCTTTACTTTCCCCGAGTTACTACCATTTAAGCTTTGTTTCACAGGTATGAAAGAAGTTAATGCCTTTTACAATTTAGGACTAAATAATAATGATTATTAATTTTAGTTAGAGGAATAATAATGATGATCATGTTAACGCATCCTTGGGAAAAGTTACACCAGTTTCCATGACACAGGAAGATCTCGTTGCCTAGTAGGGAAGCTGTGATTATGCTATTTGTGCTTCTCAAAACCTTCGTGTGAACGTTCCGTTATATGTTTTTACAAGTATTTCCTTTTTGTTCTTCACCGAAGAAAAAATTAGCCCAGAGAGATTATATATTAATTAGCAATGTTATGAACATTTTTATTAGATAGACGGGCATTGACAGACATCGCCCAGGAGAGAAAACGAAGCATAACATATCCATATATACATACACACA
>KK117579.1:63284-77997 GCA_000611955.2 Stegodyphus mimosarum | reverse complement strand
AAATGGCGCCATCAAGGGCCCTGTCAGGGGAAGCCTCGCTCTGAGCTAAACGAAGGAATTTATAACCGATGTCTTTTTGATGTTTGGCGAAAAAAAATTAACATTAATTTTTTCAGTCATTTCAATTAATTTACAGCACTTATAATATTTCGAAGCAATGTTTTTATCTGCACATCAGTAGGCCATTTTCTCTGTTGGCATATATTTAATTTCTGTCATAAATTTCACTTGTGAAGTGATGTTTAATATCTGTATGTTTAGTGCGTAAGTGGTAAACTGAGATTTTATAAGCTTCTGTGCACTTTGATTATCGCAATATTCATTGGTTGGATATTCAGAATTAAAATTTTATTCTTTTAGAAAACAACGTAAATAAACCCCTTCTTTAGCACTGTCTGAAAGACTGATTGTATTCTGCCTTAATAGTTGGTAGTGCAACAGTTTGTTGTTTTGCGATTATTGCCATGTTGCGAGATTTCTGGCACGTCTGAATCGATAACCTGTGCAGAAATTTCTAGTATTAATATCAGACGCCCAGTCGGCATCGATTGTAGTTGTTGTTATGACTTGTCGCACTTGTTTGATAATAACATCAGAACAAGCCCACGAAATTCTTCGTGGCAAGGAGCGCAGGATTGCGCCTGTCGTTGGCAAGAGCCTTGATCACTATACAGGTGACAGTATGACTTTACTCAGTTCCGCCTTCAATTCTGATGGACAACACCCCGGGGTGGAATGGGTCCGACGGTCTCGTACTCCTCTTTTCCTACCACCAACCTGTACAGAAGACTTTCGACTTACAGCTGTGTCCCCATGCCGCACAACATTGACGAACATCCATGCCTTCTCCGAGATTCGAAACCGGGCCCTTCGGTACGGCAGTCAACGAGTCTAACCACTATCCCGGTTGTGCGGCTGAGCGTCGATATATCTAGTAAGTGTTTTTTCAGTCTTTTGGAATTTTAGACAATAATTTTTAGTTCTTTTCGAGTATCTGAAAACATGCTGTACAGCCAACCAGTGTAATTTTCCAGCACCACCGTTATTAAATTATCTCAGGTGATTGATAGCGTATGTAATATCCAACCTAGTAAACACTGGAAGACACATAAGCAAACCAATTAGATGGCAGTAAGGTACATTGTTCACGTCTTCCTTTTCACTTCCAGAAGAACAGATTTCTTTGCTTACTTTTCACTAGGATCTAAAGAATCTGCTACTGGTTTTGCATCTTGCATATTAAATCTTCGTAAAATGTTATCAACATATTTCTGCTGAGATAAACTGATAGAATTATTATTTACATCTCATTAATTTTTATTCTAAGACAATAAAGAAGTTTGCCTGAATATTTAACATGAAATTCTTTTGAAAGATAGTCTTTAAGTTCATAAAATCGTAGATATTTGTTGCAATTATTAATTGTATCTATATATAAAATTAGAAGTAACTTAGCCTGGGGTGATTTCATCTTGTAAACAGACTTATCGATTGTAACGGTTGTAATCCAAACTTTGTCAAATTTTTCTTACCATTATTTTCTACTTTATTTCAAACTATAGAGAGACTTCATAGCATAAACATAGTCAAGATTACTTTGATCTGCAAAACTTTTAGCTTGTTCCATGAAAATGTCTTCTTTTAAATCTACGTTAACATAAGCCATAACAAAATCTAGTTGATATAGAATAAAATCTTCTTCAGCACTCTATATATTCGCAGTTCTTGTAGAACTTGCGCTGGCTACTGGAGCAATGGTTTCATTGAAATCGAATGCAGGCTCCTGTGTAAGTCCTCTGGCAACTAGTTCAGCGTTTCGCTTCTGAACTGTTCCATCTGCAATGTATATCTTCTAAGGATCCAGGGACGTCAAATTACTTTTTTGTTTTGTGGTCTTTTTACTAATTTCCATACATCATTTTAATTAAGGGCTTCATATTCATTTTTCATAGCCTTATGCCAATCTTCAGCATCGGATATGTAACATGTTTCTTAGCAATTTGCACTTCTCCTTTTTTCATATTTATATTGCGGTACTCCTTTTTCGATCTTCCTGGATTCCCAGACATGATTTTCTTAGGCCGACCGCGTTCCCTTTTAAACATCATTTCAAGTATTGCTTCACAATTAGAATCTTCATTATCAGATAACTCATTCTATGCTTTTGTCATATTCTAAGGATCTTCTGCTATTTATTTCATCAGCCGATATTTACTCTACGTTCAAAGGTTCTTTTTTCTTTTTATCAGGCATATTTTAAAGACAGAAAACTTCTAATCTTTAAAACACGTTCGAAACAATATTAATATATGAACAAATTACAATATATTTTCTAAAACATTTATAATTAATTAATTTGTCTTTTTTTTTTCAAAAAGCAAAATTTGAACACATACAAAAATCATTTTATTTAATTGTTCATTCAATTAAATCATTTTATTTCATTAATAATTTATTTGCTCAGTAGCATATGTGACTTCTTCTCTTCCTTTAGCCATTTGGTCTTGTATATAAATTGCATTTACAACTAATTGAAGTATGTATTAACTATTCTAAAGAGTTTAATGTTTATTCTAACACTATTTCAATAATGCTATAGTCAGGAACTTGATCACTTTCACTACGCCACCTCTTTCTGTTCGTTTCTTATCACAAGTAATTTCAATATTTGAAAAATCATAACAAAATTGGCTGATAATACACATAGAAATATTTGCTGAGCTGAATTTATATGTATAAATCTGCCAGTTTCAAGTGAACAAAGTGTTTTTTCTCAAATTCACTTTGTATTTAAATAAATCAGTTTATACTTACAAACAGAGTTTACTGATAGTTTCAGACCTATTTAGTTATATTCTTCTTCTTTCATACTGATTTTTAACAAGTTACTAAAGCGATTAAGACGCAAAAAAATAAATAAATAAATAAATAAACACTGAGGAGGTGTGGCATTTAAAGGGCTGCCAAAATTTTTAAAAGCTTTTTTATACCATTTATTATCGTCAGTTCATTTCAAAATTTCTCTTCAATATAGTAAGGTACTTATTTTAGCAAAAAATTTAAACATCGGTAATTTCATCTATTTTGGAGTGCGAAGTCCCGTTAAAATTCAAATTTCAAACCAGGTTATCAGATTTAACTCTTTTCAAATAGACTCTTTTAAATGACCTAATTTAAGGTGCCATTTTGCAAAATCACTTATCTGTGCTATTACAGCTCTTTCAGTGCTTGGATATATGTAATAAAGATCACCATTCGAATAGCCTGCATTAGTATAGATCCGTTCGATTCTATTATTTTAACATGTTCTGTAAAAAGCAGTGAACGATTATTTGCGGTAACTTTAGATTTTGACAAGAAATTAGGCTTTAATTCCGGGACACTTAGAATATTTCTAAGTGTACCACTCCCGTTAGGTACTGTTATAAAGACAGTTCCAGTCCCTGTAATTTTTGCTGTTTTGTCAACTGGAACCTTTATCTTGACATTCATTCGAGGATGAAATTCTGAAAATGACTTTCTATCGTTGCACATGTGAAATCTACAGCCGCTGTTTAAGAACCTTGAGGAAGTCTGTTAATAAACATTGCTTACTGAAAAACTAGACGGTTCTTCAAAACTAGTAGCCATCATAGTTCCTTGATTTCTCTTATTTTATTACTCATGTTTTCAACAGCTATTTGGTTTCTAGTACATTCAAATGCCAGTTTTCGAGCTGCAATTGCACTTTATCCCCATTTTTCATTTTTCTTCTGTTCTTGACCCTTTCTATTATTTTCAATATAGCATGCATTATTCGAATCTTGAGACCATTTTTCCTTCTCTTGCTTCCCAATCTTCCAGAATTTTGATTTTTAAAGTTTCGGGACTAGGTAAATCATCTTTTGATTCGATGGCCATGAAAAATTTTCAAAGTTTTCTGGAACATTGTAAAGCAGAATTACGGATAATAAATTATCAGCTATGTCAGTTTATATTTCTCTAAGTTTATCAATTATTTCGAAAAAACTTCAAATGTTCAGATATCCTTTCTAAACGAAAACTATTTTAATAGGTAGCCTTCTTCGTGGATTTCCTTCGATTCATATACGGCCTTGAAATTATTCCACACAGCAGTTAATGTCACACAGTGCATTACGTAACACAGTTCACTAGAATTAATGAAAAGAATTACGTCTTCGCGAGCTTCTTGATCAGCTTTGAGCCTTTCTTTTCATCTTCAGTTCCTTCAGCAGGTTTCAGTTCTTTACCGGTGACATAATCCCAGTGATCTTTTTAATCAATACAGCTTCTATTTGTACCTTTCAGTTCCCAAAAATGTCTTTTCCAAGCTTTTCTATAACAGTCAAATGCGACATAATCTAATACAGTCTCTCACAGCCAAAAGATTGAGCGATCAAAAAATAGGCTTAACTTTACGCTGATAAATTTTTACCTTCGATTAGGCTTAATACTTCCTCCACTGAATTAGGCTTAAAAGCACTGTATTAGGTTAAGAGTTCACAGCTCGAAACTCAAAGTACATTTTAAGGAAAATTTTTTGCTACATGGGACACAGTTGTAAAGTTCTTGCGCTCATAACATTGAAGGGAAAATAATCGCAGAGATATTATAAAATTAATCAACATATCAATTAGATAGATGGACCTTAATAGCGTACACACAAGAACGAAAATGAATCATAACATATACATAACATAACATACATAGAGTGGAAGAGAGAAATGGCGTCGTCACGGAACGCCTCGATAAGAGCTAACTACGCATGCGTGAGGAGGAGCCAAGCTCCAAGCTAAACGGCCAATATTATAATCCAACATTAATGCTAAAGGAGACTATTTAATTTGAGTTTGGCTTGAACTTTTTCTTCCTCTTTCTTTTGAATTTTTTCTATTATTCATACTTTTAGTCACCGTTTTAATATAACGTTTTAAATTAAATGCAAGTGTTTTTTCCTATTGTAACAAATAACATATGTTTACTTAAATTTAGGTTTATGTAAAGGAGAAAAATTATTTGAGATAGGAAGCGGACCTGCTATGTACAATGTAACGTTGGCTAGTGCTTATTTTTCTAATATTGTGCTGAGCGACTTAGTTCCCGATGTCTGCGAAGAAATAAGAAGTTGGCTTAACGAAAAGTCATCATTAGACTGGTCACAGTTTTTCGACTTTATTAGCCAATTAGAAGGTCATACTGGGTAAGTACATAAGCAATTCAAGCTAAGTATAGAAATGGTTATCAATTTGCTTTGTTTCAGTAATTTCTTTCAAAGAATAATACATTTTAAACATTTGAGTAACATCACACTCATTCACAGCATATAAAATTTCATCACATTTTATCTTAAAAATGTAATTATGATACTTTTAGAAATATTTGCGTAGCATTTTGAACCTTTAAAATCTGATATGGTCACCATGTATTAGTTATTACAGTTTAAATTAGAAATATTCTCTAAAATAAAGAATTCATTATTAACAAAATATTAAGTTGTCCTTTGAATGACGTATTTTATAGAAGGATAGCCTTAAAAACTGAGCTACCAAAGCAAAGTTTTATACGATTGTAAGCTTTTATTTAGATCTCTGAAAGTCAAAAGTTTGCCATCTAGTTTTAAACTGCTTCCTGATAGCTTGTCAAGCTTAAATTTTGTATACACATTGTTTGTGGATGGCAGTGCAATGTGATGAAGCGATGTTTTCCATATTCGATTTAGATTTTTCTTAGTAAATTTTTGTTTAAATGATTTTTTGCCCACATCTTCTTTTAATGAATGAGCTAAAGATTTTAAAATTTCACTCTCTGCATCGTCACATAGAGTGAAAAAATCTTATTAATAAAATTTGTGTGGAAGTAGTAATTCAATTTCGGATTTTTTGGTAAATTTCTGAAAATTACTCGCTATTTCTGACTTATGAGTTCATACTTTTTTAAATTTCTATATTAAAAAATGTATCGGATACAAAGATAAATTTTCACAGACTATGATACAAACTCTTCAAATTCTTTCCAAACAAAACTGATGAAAAGATATAGTATTTGGTAAATTTTCTCTATTTTTAATACCTTCTAATGTAGTAATCTAGAATCTAATAATTTCTGCTCTAAAGCAGAAAGGAGGAGTCGCATTTTTTTGGCATCGCTGGAAAATATAGTTTAAGGTTATGACGCAACTACATCATATTATCTTCTTGCTTCTGTAGAAATTTCTCTAAAACTAATTATATTTTTTTATTACGTTATAAGTCTTTATTTAGCTCGCTCATAATGTTTGTCACTAAGGCCAGAAGTTTGCCATCGTTTCTTAAACTACTTATTGATAAGCAAATTTAGAACACACACTCTTTGTAGATGTCAATACAATGCGATGATGTGATTTTGTTTTAATATTCGATTCTGATTTTTAAATTTATAGCTGAAAAACATTTTCTCACATACTTTCGGTTAACCAACAAACTGAAAATTACCGATTTTTTCTGTTTGCACCATCGGATAGAACAAAAAAAATCTTTTAAATGAATTTTGCAGTTGTTTTGTTTTTAATATATTTCTTACTTTAGCCAAATCGCTAGATGATTTGTTGGTTATTTGTCATAACGGAATTGTTTGAAAGAAAACAAAATAGAAGAAACGTTATTCGTTGTTGAAAAATAAATGATATTTCACTCGAATAATTTGATTGTTAGTGAATCAATACGTAATAATAATAACAATAAGATATGCTTTATTAAAACAATTAATGAATTTTAAGATTTTATGTTAATCAACCAATTATTACGATTTGAAACTTTACAATTATATCGTCTTTTTGTAATCTTCACCAGAACGCATATTAGTCGTACAGTATTTAAGTTCAAAGTTGAATAGGTTAGAGCTTGTGCCAGATGACAGATGACAGAGAACGGAAACACCTACTGACTTAACATTGGTAAACAAGTATTGTTCCATGCCGACTGTTATCTGTAAAGCTGACATCTCTCTTGAGGCCACGAGGCATCTCACATGAAAAAGACCATATAAAATCATAAATCACATTTATGTGGTTAAAATGTATGTAACGTAAAGCAATTATTACTTCATGAATGGCTGAAGAATTTAATGTCCAGAGGAAAGTAAAGACTAGGCTAACTGACATTTTAACCTGAACATTTAAGGGAGATATTCACAATTTTTACACACTATAAAATGAACGCAGGAACTTGAATATTTGTAAGAAAACTGTCACAATATAGAAAAATAGAAAAAAGTTATTTCATCTATTTAGTATGCGCATATATCTTCTTTGCGTCTTACGTATCTTCTGCTGTTATAATGGCCTCATTTTTTCCCCACAAAGTCTTATCAGACAGCATGCAGCGCCATCTGTAGGTCGTGAAAGATGACATCCGACACTTATAAAAATATAAATCCCATATTTGCACTTAAAACACATATAAGCAGAGCAATTTAATGCTGTTTTATGACACGAGGAAGATGATAAGATATAATATACGCGATATAATAATAGCTGTTGTTCATACAGGTATCAGTATATTGAACTATCATAGCAGAAAACATTCATACGCAGACGCAAAAACACGACGAGCTTAGTGAAATTGTAATCCTATGACTTTAAACTATTATATGGGTAGTTTTGAAAGATGACATGTGATGCAGACATTAGGAATCTGAGAATAGCATAATACGAAGGCAAAATGAATGCGAAATGAGGGAGTCATCTCGGATACTGGAAAGCAAAACGCGTAAAGCGTGAGTTACAAGAACGTCAGGACGCAAATTTGTACTTTAGTTACATAGTATAATGCACAAAAGTACGTATGTCACTTTGAGAGATAGAACCCTATCACACATAAAACGCAGAAAGGACAAAAGTAATGGACGCATAGTACACATAATACAAAAAATAACGAAATTTATGTACTGCTGCACGTAGTCAAATTATAGTCCAGGTGAATATTGATTGTAGAGCAGCAAAATATTACTATAGTTGCTGGTAGACCCAACTCCTGCCCTAAGGTCATCAAAACGTTGTTAATGTTGCATAACAGTCGCCGTAGCACCGGTGCTTTGAGGATAATGACGTTTGTATTGTTACGAAAAATTCGGCGGTTGCGCCTGTATGTAAGCTTTCCGGCATAGCACTAGGGTTGCCATAAAATAGTGTATGGTAGGGTTTCCAGATTGGCGACTTTATCGCCCATTTGGCGACCAAATCGGCGATATCCCATGGTCCAATCGGGAAGCTCCTAGAATAACTTCCTGTCGAGATATTTCTCGAAACGTGTGGAACTTAAAGAAAAGCTATATAAACCCTTGCGTTTCTGAGAGCAGTTAGTTACGAGTGGATTGTGAAGTAGTGTGAGATTGTGAAAGAGTGATTAGTTGCCAGAATCGCTGCTTACTGTGAGTGCTAAGCTACGCGAGAGTTTTGTGAACGGAAAGCGATCGAGATAGTGCTTTGCCGTGAAGCTACTTTTACAGTATAGCTTGACAGTGTATTGGTGATTGTTCTACGGTGTTTATTATAAGTTTAGTGTTGCCGTGAAGCTACCTTTACAGTTACAGCCTGAAGCTGTGTTGCTGATTGTTTCAGCGTATTTATTGTAGATTTTCGACGCTTGTAAAGGTAATTTTGGAACTGTGCTGTAAATAGTGATTCTTGTAAATAAATTGTGCTTTTTATTGTTCTGCATCGTGTTTTCATCGGATACTCTCAAATCTACGAACCCGTAAAACGCAACAGTATGCTTTGAGATCAATTGTCCTCTTGGATGGTCCTCTTGCCCGCAGACATATGGATCTGTATCTGAGATTGCAAATCTGAAGTAGTACGAAGGAAAAGGAACATGCCCGGAACATTACGGATATAGTCGTAAGTTCGTTTCTCCCTCTTGCAGGTGTTTCATTCATTTTATCACAGACAAAAAAAGGCCATTGCAATATGTGTCTTCAGATAGAATGGGGAATGGCAAGCTGTGCTAGAATGTACTTCATTTGCTAGCTGCCTCCTTGGCTAGCGCATTTGCTAACTCATCGCCGTACGAAGTCAAGTCGTACGTAGGCTCTGACCAAACACAGACTGATATGGAGAGTGTTTGTGATAAGTGATGACATATGTGAAAATTATAGATAGTTTACAGCAAAGCTGTCTGTATTAATTGAGATGTCATAAAGATGCATTTCCATAGAATAGGCCATTGTTTGCTATGTTGCCAGTATCTGAAAGATGTTGTGCGTCTGAAAGACTATGAAATGTAATAATTTGCTATGATGTCCGCCTGAAAGACATTATTTTATTTGGAGAGGTGGCTTTTCCAAAGATGATGCAGGTTTGCATCGTTCATGTGCATGATGGCGCATCGTACTCAGCTAGCGGTTTTGAAGATGTCTGTATAAAAGAAGCAACAGTGTGCGGTAATGTGTGCTTCCTTTGTACATACACTTAAACCCATGCCTTTGTCTCCGGAGTGAAAATGCACGGTGGTCACAAGTGTTTCGCACTTAGCTAGGCTGTAAATATGACTGTTGTATTGTATTTCTTGGTAGAGATGAAGAAGCTTTGCTGTTGTTGCCTTCCGTTCTAGTCGTATTGGTAGAGGAAGAAACTTCGTTAACACATTAATGGCGTACGTAGGTGTAGTGTGGTGTGCCTCGTATCTTATCAAGGCGAATGGGAGCTGCAAGCTTAAAAAGTCCTTGATTTTTCGGCTTTCGTTGGAAAGGTCCTCACTCCAGAGCACTATATTCTCTACTGCCACAATATACAGAAGCTTTTGCAAGTATGGATTTCTGACCCAGTTTGCACTTTGAAATTGCTTCATCTTGTTCACAGTGGAGTTTCGGCTGTGTTCAGTTTCAGCTGTGTTTATGTGAGAGCCATGTGAGACTTCTGTAAGACCTGAGTATTTTAATTCATGGACTAATTTGATGTTTCTCCCATTGAGAGTGCTACAAGGCCATCTTTTGGGAACAAGAAGGGCTGCAAATTTGGTTTGAGAGGTCGTATGTTTTGTTGTTTTGCTGTGTGATGAAATTTTTCTGCAGATCTCTGCGACACACTTTTCCAGTTCCTCGTACGTTCTGTCTTTGGCGGTAAATGCCACATCCTCGAAATATGAAATGATATTGTATCTGAAGACCACTGGTGGTTGATCAACTGAGTAAATGAGAGATTCCACAGATCATAGCTTGCACAGGGGCTCTGAGGGCAGCCCCTGAACCTGTGGTTTCCTCGTAATGCTTTTTTACTGGAAACTAGTAATTCCCGCTCCGTAAGGCAGCTGTAGATGGTTCTATAAGTGTTTGCGGATACGTAGCTTAAGACAGCGCTTGCTTGATCGCTAGCCACCGCACTATCAAAGGCACTTTTCCCGTCAAACGACTAAATGGCAATGTGGAAATTTTTGTTTTGTTATTAATCGTGGCATGCATATCTAATGTGGACTTTCAGCTCGCCGCATTTTTATAGTGACCTCATCCTGCACGTACATGATACATTTACAAACATTCATGCTTTCTCCGGGATTCAGACCCGGACCCTTCAATATTGCAGTAGGCACACCCAACTATTACACTATCTGAGCGTCAAACTGGTTAGTTTAAAACTGAAGAAGTCCTTACAAGATGAAGTATCTAAGTCGAAAACACTACTGACTGAATGCGCTAATTACACGACAATTATAAAATATATCTATCTATTTCTCTCTCTCTCTCTCTATATATATATATAGGGTGTTCTAGAATTCGATCAACAAGTTCTGAGGGTAATATTAGGCATCAAGACGAGGAAGAATGACCATAGAACATGAGCCGCAAACCTCGTTTATTTGGTGAAATTGTTAGAAGTAGACGTCGAGAGTATAATGAGCCTGAAGAAGTGAGTGGCAAAACAAATGCGAGGATCAGGAGCAACTGCTGTCAAGAAGAAAACTTCTCGTATGCAAATTGTCAAAGCGTGTGGGGAAAATAAAAGCAGCAAGCAAGCATTCATTATTGAACATTGCAGAATTCGCAAGTATTAAACTTCATTCGGAAACAAGTCAATTTACAAGCACGAAAAATATGCGGATGCGCGTCTGATTTACGGCCGAATAGGTGGCAATGGATGCCTAGCACAGAGGATGTAGCAAAAACATCCGAGGAGCCGTTATCCTCACAGTACCACCTTCATTAATAAGGACTGACGACTGCGGGAGACGGGATCCTTCTGAATAACGAGGCGTAATGGAGGGCAAGAACGCAGTGTGGGCACACTTGAAACAGAAAACCGAATACTGCAAAGTTTTGCCTTTCGCCAGTCAAGCGGTATACGATCGATTGCAGCTGAACTGGGTAATGTAATGCAATGTAATATACGAGTGTGCTGCAACCTTCCCGGCCGATAATAATCAGCCTCATGAACGCAGCTGAACTGGGTATTCAGTACAAAATGATGCGAAAGGTTCTGCTTGCAGAAATCATACACCCCTTCGCATACGCAGAAAGACTAATTTCTATGCGATGCCCATTACTCACTTCGGGTAGAATTCGTACGCTGGATACTTGATGCCATGATTCGCCATTGTTTTCGCCATTGTTTTATTATCAGACGAAGACTGTTTTGCGAGAGAAGGCGTAGCAAACACGCACAATGCCCATATGTGATTACCCGGAAATATCCACAGCACTGTCTCGTCGAAAGTGCAACACAAATTCGGTATTACTATCTTGCCAAGGATTCTCGGAGGTCATCTGATAGGTCCCTACCTTCTGCCCGAACGCTTGAACAAATCATCTTGTTTTCCTGCAATACGACCTGCCGGATTTGATGTAGGGAATACCGGCTAGTGTGCGCCAGAACATGCGGTTTATACATGATGGTGCATCATAAAATTTTGGGATTGCAGGGCGTAACCATCTCGATGTTACATATCCGTGGAGGTGGATTGGACGCAGCGAATGATTGGGTCCACTCTCCTCCCGCCTCAATCCATTCGATATCTTCTTTTAGGCCCATCTGAAATCGGTCGTTTATCAGATGCTTGTCGATAGATTGAAGGATCATACAGCACGAATCGCAGTCTCTTAAGCAGACATCGCCAGCACACCGGGTATGTACGAACGCACCCAGCAATCCTTCGTCTGTCGGTGTCCGCTGATCAATCACCTTCGCGGCCTCAACTTTGAATAATTCCTATAAAAATGTCTGGTCGTGTCCTTTCTGACATTGAAATGTGATGCACTGTAATCCTGCTTTACGTCAAAAACATGCTTTCTACTTATCATTATCCCTTTTTTTCCAGTCCACGCCGCACCTTTAATAACTAATTTTGCGATTTTCTCCCAGTAAATGCGGTTTGCGATCTCATGTTCTATGGTAATTTTTCATCCTCTTGACGCGTGCTATCACCCCCTCTGAATTTGTCGGCCGAATTTGGGAACACCGTCTCTCTCTCTCTCCATATATATATATATATATATATATATGTTATATGTGTTATATATATAGACAGTAGATAAAGCTTTCTTAAAAGATTACAAAAACAAAGTTTATAAACTAATAGACGAAACGCGCATTTTATGTGTTATATGTTATATATATATATATATATATATACACGAGGGCTGAAATGATGGAACAAAAATATATAAATTCAATGTCTCTTCAAGCAGATCCCTGCTTACTAAAATTAGAATAATACTTTCTCATTCAAACTAGACCGATAATTCTCTTATGAGTCTAGCAGGGTCTGAAAGACATTGATTTGATCTTCTCTTCACACAGAGCAATAACATACTAAACATAGAAAGGCAATTTTACATTCAAAGTAGAAAAGTAACTATCTTGTGAGTCAGTCTAGTAAGGTGTGAAAGACATTGATTTGAGCTTCTCTTCAAGCAGAACTCTGCATACTAAAAACAGAAGCTCCCCCACCTAGCGGCCGAGCGGTAAAGTCGCTGAACACTTGTAGTTTGGTCCGGTGTTCGAATCCTAGCGAACGGGGTGACTGCATGGACGTTTTCTTGGTTTTCTCCATGTCTAACGTGGTTATGAGCTGGTTTTCCTCAGAATTTCCGCCCTGAAAACATCCCTCTTCTTAGGTTGATTGCACGCGAGTACTGTACCATAATCAAGTAAACCAAACCAAACTAAAAGTAAGAAAATAAATTTTCATTCAAACTAAACAGATAACTCTCTTACGATTCTAGCAGAGTCTGAAAAATATTCATTTGAATTTCTCTTCAAGCAGATCCCTACATTCTAAAATTAAAATAATACGTTTTCATTCAAACTGGACCGATAACTGTCTTTTAAGTCTAGTAGGATTTGGAGGACACTGATTTGATCTTTTCTTCAAAGAGAACCTTACGTATCAAAAGTAAAAAATAATGCTTCGTTCAAACTAGGCGGATAAAGCTCTTATGAGTCTAGTATGGTCTGAAAGACATAAATTTGATATCTTTTTCAAACAGAACCCTACATACCAAAAATAGAAAAATAACTTTTCATACAGTTTATTCTGTATAAGAGATTGAATAATACTCTGTAGGGATTAATTTTAAGTTACTTTTCTAAAAGCCTTCATTCCCCTAATTGTCAGTGCCAGAATATTTAAATTTGGCGCGTAAGGAATGCAAATTCTACCAGTGGGAGAAAAAGTTTAAATATCGGTATTCTAGTAAGGAAAGTTAGAGAGTCTGGGAAATCTCTGGGCGTGGTTGTAACGCAAGCTTCGGCTTAGCATTTATTGCTGGTTAAACGTGGTTTAATAGCTATTATCTTGCTGCCACTAGACTCATCTACGCGCTGTAGGATACAGGATTGATTGAGCCCTGTAGTTTAATTCCACTACTTGTTAATATCTGGAATTCTTGAGTTTTGATTCTACTGTTTCAGTTACCGCCCAAGCAGAGGCGTAGTATGTTAGCGTCGAGTTGACGCATTGTAAATAATTTAAAGAGCTTAATAAAGCTTGGTTTTAACCCTTCTTCGGTGCAGTCACTATTCTCCAGTTTCTACACAACACATAGACAGTAGAACGTTACAACTCTTTAAAAATTCGTCTACAATTTTACATTAAGAATAAAAAAGCGAAAGCGCTTAAATAATTAGTCAAAATTATAATCCATTAACTTTATTTGTAACTCCTTCTGAAATTAAGAAATGATTACTTTTCACAATATCAGCAATATTTTCTTAAGACTTAAGAAGAGTATCTTATTCAAATAATTTTTCCTGATACCAGTACAAGAATCAAAGAAAACTTCGTCATTTAAGTAAATGTTTTTTTTTTCTTTTTTTTAGTTAAACAAAAAAGAAACGTTTATGATTCTAACTCAGATAAAAATAATATAACAAGTCTACTCATACTACCAAGTTTCATAAAAAAACTCTGAGGTAACTAACACAAAATAAAACAGCTGCGGAAATATAATCTGAGAATGAAATTAAGTGATTACTTCTAAGCTGTTGAAGACGGAATAAAACAAACTATTCATTTCTTCTTACGATGAAGGGTCGCTTCTCAGAAAAAAGTGCATCTGATGATTATGTATAGAATATACATATTCTTCCCGCCTCTCATATATTCGACGCTCTAGATAACCAGTGCAGTTAGCACAGTATAAATGAAACATATTAATAAATCAAAGCAAAATATGGCTTCAGTTCTTACAAGCGATACCTTATTTGTGAGAACTGCCACTGTCGTCTGTGTTTGCAAATGCCAAA
>KK117579.1:0-63248 GCA_000611955.2 Stegodyphus mimosarum | reverse complement strand
GGGAAAGGCATGGAAACCTACAGAAATTGCTAAATGGACGTGCTGAAATATTAATTTCTAAGCTACTGTCCTAAATATTAAAGACTTATTTCAAGGCTTATTGTAACGAGAATAGCATAAGACGGAAATAAGTGATAACATAGACTGGAAATCAATCTACTTAGCTTAACTTGATGGCTTAATTTAACTTAAATGCACGTGACTTAATTTAACTTAATTTAACTTAATGGACGTAACTGACTTAAACTTCCACTAACCGCTTTTGCTTCGTGAATACGTAAGGCTCAGCCCGTGTTTAATCGGGCATGTTGATTTCGTAGTCCTCATTTAACAGAATTTGGATTGTTTTCTGAATTACCTGCATGTGGATTTTATTCCAGTTACGTTTTGAGTTTTCGTAACTGTTAGGCTGACGTGTTAATAAAAAGCTTTCATTTTAAAGTTTTACTTTGATCTGTGATACCTTTGATCGGGAAGTGCTTGAAGCAATAAGTTTCTAGCAATCTTTATCGTTATTGAAATGGTTTTGCTAAATTAAAGTAATAGAATAACTTTAGTGAGTTATGTTCCTTAAGTGTTTAACTCTTCTTTGCTAGTTCTTTAAACGACAGCAAATGTTTTTCTTCTCAAAATATTTATTGTTTTCTTAATAATTATTATTAGTGGTTCAACAGCAAAGCAGGATGAACAATAGTTTTTTTTGTTTCATGCAAAGCATGTCAAATATGTTAGTTAAATGTTTTTATTTGCATAAAGATACAAATATGCTTTACCTTTCATTCATCGGTTAAAATCACGATAAAGAAAATTTTATATTTTGCATTAATGGAATATTTTCTTTTACTTTGTTTTCCGACTCGATTTTAATTTTATATAAAGTGTTGCATTTTGATCTGGTAGTTAGTGTAGTTTTATACGATAAAAAGTTTATATTTAGCAGACTAAATCCAATTTATTTAATGATTCCTCTGTTTCAGAGATAAGCTACATACTCCGCAGGAACTGGAGTCGAGAACCCGAAAAGCTGTAAAATGTGTTTTGGAATGTGATCTTCTCTCTGACTTAGAAACTCAGCTAAAAGTCTTAGATTCGGAAGAAATCAAGCCGCCATATGATACAGTGCTGGCAATATGCTGCTTGGAAGGAATATGTCCAGATTTTGAAGCTTTTGTCGATAGTATGAGAAAAATCAATGGAATCCTTAGACCAGGAGGCACGTTGGTAGTTTGCAGCTACACAAATCGCAACGCGTGGTGTCTAGGTGATAAATCCTTCCATTACCTACATTTTACCCTTGAAGAATTCCTGGATGCCATGAAGAGAGGAAATTTTAGACTTAAGTACCTCACTGCACGTTCCGTATCACAGCAGATTGATTCCGAAAATATTCTTGCTTACTGCTCAGTTTTCGAAAGAATCTGAAATTCTTTTTCTACAATTAAACTTGTATTATTTGCATCAATCTTAAATATGACATTTATATCCTGCACTAATTTTTTAAAAGTCCCTACACAAACGATACATATTTGACCCTTCATGACCTTTACTAATCTAGAATGCATGTAAATAATTTTTACTTACTTCGATTATCCTGTTTGAAGGCTGCATTAGGCATGCTATTGTTTCAAAATGTCCATTTAGTTAGCAGCCATGCCTATTTCTAGTGATAATAAATGGTGAGAATAATAATATATTATAAATGAATATATAAGAAATAATAGACATAATAATATTATAAATGAATCTTGAAAAGATTTCATAGTTACCTTTCATAGGATTAAAATCACAAAAACGTTTAAGTTTGAAGGATTTTTTTTTTATTTTATTACGAATGTTATCTCTGTAATTTTTATGTAGATATCTGAAATACACCCATACAACACTTTGCATTTGCAAAATAATATTTTCCTACTAAATGAAATTATCTACTAAGGATAAAAATATAGTAAACCCTTGCCTAACGCGGACATGCGGAACGCGATTTTGCATGTGAGCGTTATCTTAATTACTTCCATTTAATTTGTTCTACGCGAGAATTGTAATTATGCTCTACAGAGCTACATCTGCTGGCGAATAATCCTCCTTAATACCTGGTTTGAAAGTACATTCATTGAAGAAGTTAAGCTTTACTTAGAACAGAAAACCTGGGCTTCAGTGTTCTCCTGATTCTCGATAATATTCCAAGACATGATGGTGAAACCCTCACAACATTACATCGATATGTCAATTTTCATTCCTTCCACGAACACCACTTTCTTAATTCATGTAAGGCATATTAGAACATATAGACATCCAACACATAAACATGCCAGGCATGTTTACATCTCTGCAAATGAAGCATTAGATGAAGGAAAGCACGACACTCTAATAGCATTTTCTAAGTAGTTTACCATAATACACTAAAAATAATTAAAGGAAGAGAAATGTTTAAACTTGCATGAGAACACGTGAACTCATCAGCAAGGAATGGTTGCAGACATCAGTCAGCTTTGGCCAGAAATTATCAAAAATTTTAAAGGATTTCCATCGATTGAAAATAAAGCCAAAGGAACCGTATATACTACAAAAGCAATAGGTGGTGAAGAATTTCCAGATATGGAAAAAAAAGAGAAATACAAATTAATCGAGAATGAGGATTATGAAAGGACAAATGAAACACTGGATTATTCTAAAACACCAGCAGACGGTGGGACAGCGATAGTGAAGAAGACGAATAGCTTTTAATGTACAAAAGGGTTAAACGAATTGGTAAAGAAGACACACGTCTGATTTTATAACGGAGATTGAGAAGGAAGGAAAGAAGAGAAGATTTTATGAGAGGTATAGCAAAACGCTGCCGTTCTTACCGCGAAACTTTTACTGACATTATCAGGCATTGTTCCAAGAAAATCACCAGCTACTTAAAAGAAATTGTTGTACTTACAAATATTAAGTGGCAATGGAAATCCTTTCAATTAACATTTGTTCCTTTCCCTTTATAATTAAAATAATATTTAAGTTTGTATAAATTACACATACTTTCTTATTCTAAAACTAAACCAAACGTTTCTTCCATAGAAGTTTACTTGCGGAACGCGATTTTGCCATGCTCGCAATTTGTTAATGATGTAACTCTCGCATTCAGGAAGTTGTTACTGTATGTCTGTGCTTGGAAAATGTACGAAGAAATTATGTGTGCCCGGAAGTTTTCTTTAACTCCAAAGTTTTGTAAATGTTGACACCCATTCCAGTAGTAGCAGTGGATTCTTAATGCGGCAGAAAAGTAGTTTGAAATCATGCTGTAACCACTGAGACAAAAATTTAGACAAAATTATCGCCATTCTTATCAAAACTAAAATCAGACACCTGGAAAAACACCTGGAATAATTTTGAAAAATACGGATGTATGTACGAGCTGAAAAGTTGTTCAGTCCAACAGATACTACTGAGTACATAGCCGTATTTATTTCTGTGCCCTTACCTAAAGGGAGAAATTCAAAATGCTCAAAATTCGAAAACGTTTCAGTGTTAAGCTGATGATGAAAGCACTTGTGTATGGTAATTCTAACGGGGAATTTCTATGAATTAGCAATAAGAAAGAAACAATTTCATTTATTTCGTTGTTTCCTTATTGCTAAATTAAAAAGCATCTCTTTATATAATTACATGGCACTGAAAAGATGAAATATAAAAGAGTCCCAATAAATAAATAAATAATACTGATATAGGAAAATAACAGTTTAAAATAAATGAAAGAATATTTTGGTATATAAACTAAATTGAGAATAATTATTAATGTAAAAATATGCGTCCTACATTTAAATAGCATTTGAGGCGATTGAACGAGATGCACGCGATTTTTCTAGCACATTTGTAAATTCGTCATTCAATAAATTCTAATGTTCATGAAAATGTTAATATTTATCATCTAGGGGA
This sequence comes from Stegodyphus mimosarum, assembly GCA_000611955.2. Classification (NCBI taxonomy): domain Eukaryota; kingdom Metazoa; phylum Arthropoda; class Arachnida; order Araneae; family Eresidae; genus Stegodyphus; species Stegodyphus mimosarum. The sequence goes on along the minus strand of KK117579.1, from coordinate 59,333 downwards.
AACTGGAGGTACTTGGTTATGAAGGACACTTAAACCCTGAGGGGGGAAATGTCAGAAAAACAATTAGTAATACACTCACGTTTGTGAAAATTGCAACACCATGAAGGACTTACGCGAGTGAGCTGAAATTTTCAGGAAATGCAAAGTAGCGCATGATATGCAAATGATTGGAATTGCAAATCCGTAGCGCATGCGTATGCTGAGCAGCGCCCTCTGAACGGCTGATGGATCCGAATAAATAGACGGCTGTAGCGAGGCGTGTATGGTTATCGGTGGTTATCTGCTAGTGGTAAACGTTAACTCAATCTGTACTTATGCCTCGTCGACGAAAGAGAGCGAGATTTGAACAACTTACAGAGTTTGAACGAGGGAGAATCATCGGCCTTCGTGAAGCTGGATTGTCGTATCGTGCAGTAGCCTCTCGTGTGCAGCGTAACAGCAGCACAGTGATGCGCGTTTGGAAGCAGTGGACGGACGAGTGTCGGACAACTCGGAAATCCGGGAGTGGACCCCGAAATGTGACGTCAGCTCGCGATGATAGACACCTGGTCCGCATGGCGCGGACGGACCGTACAGCTTCCTCTAGACAATTGGCAGCACTGTGGTCAATAGCTACAGGTGTTTCATTGTGTGCTTCATCAATTCGTAGACGTCTGCTGCAGTGTGGACTGCGCGCACGGACTCCTTTATACAGGATCCCCCTAACGCACGACCATCGCCGCCTGCGGCTACAATGGGCCAATCAGCATAGAGACTGGCGTGCTGATTGGCAGCATGTCGTGTTTTCTGACGAATCCCGCTTTAATTTGTGGTACCATGATGGCCGCATTCGTGTCAGACGCTATGCCGGTGAACGCCACCTTCCGGAGTGCATTATCGAACGCCACAGTGGACGAACACCCGGAGTTATGGTCTGGGGCGCCATAGCATATCATAGACGATCTCAATTGCTACGAATTGTGGGCAATCTGAACAGCAACCGGTATATCCGTGAAGTTCTACAGCCCGAAGCTGTTCCCTTCCTTCAAAGCTTGCCAGGCGCTGTATTTCAACAGGACAATGCCCGCCCTCATACTGCTCGGATTGTTAAATCCTTCTTTGCAGCGCAGCAGGTACAGCTTCTTCCTTGGCCTGCGTGTTCCCCGGATATGTCGCCAATTAAACATGTGTGGGATGTCATTGGTCGGCGTCTTGCTCGTGATCCTCGTCCTGTTGCGTCTGCAGACGAACTTTGGGTACGCGTACAAACGATATGGAATGCTCTTCCTCAGTCAGACATTCAAACTTTGTTTGACTCCATGCCACGTCGTGTAGCAGCACTTATTGCGGCGCGTGGTGGCCACACAAAATACTGATTCTGATCTCTTGTTCTTGTTTGTTTGCTTTGAACATTTAATCATTTATTTGTACCACTACCACTCAACTGTGTATTAAATTGCATTCAATTATGACGATTCCTTCTTGGTGTTGCAATTTTCACAAACGTGAGTGTATTTTGATATCTTCCTAAGAATTTTTTGTTACACCATTTTTCAAAAACAGGCAACTAATTATAACTTTTGGCAGTTTTATTTTAGCATGAGAAATTATTTCTTAAATGTGGCAAACTCAACATTAGTAAATGGATGCATAATTACTAAATCCAAAATTTTGTATTATTTGCAATTTAAGAAATTTAATTATGTATCATTTTAAAATGGGTAAAAGCTTACAATTGGGTGCCCCTTGTTTTTTGGCAACTCTGTTTTGACGCCAAGATCGGCGCCAATAAGACACAATTTCAAGATGGCCGCTACACAAAATCAAAACAAGAAGTCAAAGAATTTTGCAAACTCCGTGTCCATGTACACATCGACCTACTTTCGCTTAAAAAAAAATTCAGAGAATTGCAAAAACTAGTCATTGCACATTGCCTTGACTTTGTCCATGTGCACATCGATTTATTTTCAATTAAATAAATCAAGAAGCTATAACTATCTTCAAACTCTCATGGTAACCAGAAATGGGGTTTCATCGCCAAAACTGCACAAAATTTTTCGCCAATCGAAAGGGCATCCAATTCTACACTACAGGCTTACAATGCAATATGACAATATTACAATATTTTCTACAGGAATTAGTTTTATTTATTTACTATCCAAATTAGATTTTCATTTGAAACTTACCCTGAAGATACTTGATCTCACTCTTCTAAGGATACACGATCCTAGGGAAGAAGTATCTCTAATTATTCTACTGCTAAAAGAATGTTTTGTATTAATTAATATATAGTTTATAGCAGCAGTTTTTTTTCTGTGTCTCTTACCTAGAAATATCTTTGAAATCGTTGAAGTTTTATCACCTGCAACTGATGCTTGTTGTGTAACACATAAGTTAACAAAAAATAAAATGATTAAAAAATCTGAAAGCTTTCAAATTTTACATTACGTCCGAAGGGGCGTTTCTTTCATTTACATGCACATTCACGTTCAGACAGCATTTGGGATCGCGCCGTTTGAGCTAAAAATATTTTAAAAAACATATCTTTAGAATATTTGATAGATATTCTCGCCCGTTAGAGATAAAAATGTTTTACTGGGTACAGTGTTATATATTATTATATATATTTACAGTGTATTTATAGTGTTTTATATATATCAATGTACTAACACTCAATGTAAGCAGGAGAATATATAATTACAATGTTATTTTTGGTATGCTTTCGAAGTACCGCAAAATTTATGAAAAACTGAGCTGTTGGCATAATGTTATTCTACTAGAAGTAGTATGGAATATATTATGCCTTCAAATCTGTTACTTGTATTTTGTATGCTATAAGTATGGTATAAAATAACCTACCCATGATTTATCCATGTGTGTTTCTGTATTATGTACCTTGTTTTTAATTTGTGATTCTTTTTAAAAATGTTTTATCAAAATCTATATCTTTTAAAATCAAGTTATGTATTATATAATCAAGTCATGTCTCATATAATCAGTTATACTTTTAGGAAACCATGTTAAATTTATAATTAATTGTCAAGAGTTATAGTCAGCATAATATGTTGTATTAAGTGTAGCATTGTATTTTATAGATGTGCCTTAAGTTCCGCGCATTGAACAATGTAGCGCATATTCTAAAATGTATTGTGTTTTGACTGTAACAACGAGTATGTGTAGCAATGTGTTAAATGCAATGTAACCGAAAGAATATTTAATTAAAAAATTATTTCTGATATGTTTTCAGAGAACAGAAAAATTTATACGACAGTGAACTTTCACAATATATTATTCAATGTAGCAGTGAATATTGTATATGTGTTATAGCGTAAAGTTTTTGTGTTATAGAAAGTATAGTGTATTAAGCGCAGAATAATTTAATACTTTGCCCTTGTATGGCCATACAATGTCTCGATTTCGGGGTGTTGCTTCCGATAGTTGCGGGATCCGGACGATAACCGATTAGTCTATGTAAGCCATCCGGGTGTCCGGACCTGCTTTCACCTGTCACCTGGGTATAGTAATGCCACTGCTCGCTTAGAAATCGTTGAAATTTTTAATCAAAAATTCGTTAAAATTTCACAACATTTGGCCTAGATAATACTCTAAAGTCTAAACTCAAGCTTCCAGGTGCTTTCAGGGCTTCCAGGTGCCCATATTCGCGTGGAGGGCTATATTATTCAAAATTTGAACTCTCTAGGTACCGCTGTTTTCTTCACAATACTAGAAACATACATACATTCATGCAGATTCTTCATTATTTAATTTCTTTAAATATAAGACAGGCCGATAATATTTGGTGGCAACAGTTTGAAAAGTGGTTCAACACTTTTACTGATTAGATGCAAAATGCCGTTTCGAGAGTAATAGGGCTAACGCTAATTGCCGTTTCGACACTGTGAGCTAACGCTTCTTTTGGTTAAAAATAGAGAGGAGAGCAATTTAGCGAAATTCGAATTATATTTCCTATGTCTCGAAAGTGCAACTTAGGATACACATTAATTTTCTAGTTATTATGTATTATTGAAACTAGGGAAAATAGCCTGCCAAAAGCTTTCTAACGACTCAAAATTGATCATACCACTCAACTTCTTGTTATCTGCAACCATCCATCTCACTCATATTTTTTTAAAGCGTTCTGTTATACTCGCTCGTTGTTGCAGTCGATTTGGAAATACAATGAAACGCGGCTGAAACGAACTTCAAATGTTCGAAAGTTTGAGTCACTATATCCGGTGGTTCACTATATCCAGCTCTGTAAGAGAAGTAGATTGTCTCACAGAAAGTATAAAAATAGTGTATGTATATTTGTGCAAAAAAAAAAGAGTAATAAAAATACTAAAGAATTTACTTTTAACTTTTGCTTAAGATATGTATGATTACAAATGAAATATTCAATAACTTCTACAAAGAATATTCTGTGTCTTACTTAATATCCTGTGTATTTAAAAAATGCAAAACTTCCATTCGGAAGACAAAACTTGGATACCAGTTTTACTCAAACAAACAAGAAAAGAAAAAAAATTAAGGATAAAAAATTTGATTCTCAAAAGGCGAATCAACTATGTAAACAAAACTCGTGAGATTAGTTGCTTTCTCTTTCCTTAAGCAGCGAAAATTTCAAAATTTCCATCATAGAATAAGCCTGGAATAAACTCTGTCTGAAGCTCAGTTAATCTTTGGTTTAACATCAACATACACCATATACCTAGAATGCCATATGGTGTTCTAAGATTTGCTTAATGTGATTCGTTCTCTTAGATTGGGTGTAACGCCTGTGTTCACTTGAGTGTAACGCCTGCTTTTTCAGTCATTGAAACAGAAAAAGCGAAAAGCGGGATCAGAAACAGAGAGAAAAGTGGGATCGAACACAAAACAAAACCAATTCAAATGGTATTTTCTTATACGGATGGAATATGGAAGCGGATCCTCACAAAATAAAAGTAGAATATTTTAAGGATTAGCAATTTTTTCGTTAAAGCTTGAAAAAATTCTGGAAAAAATAAAAAATACAGAAAAGTTTCAATTGAATATTTCTCTATAGTTCATTATATCCAATTTTCATACTTTCAGAAGTTCGATGTAACAGTATAAAATAACTTAGAAGTCAAAGAACAAAAATCAGCGTTATATTTTCAAATTTTCACAAGACTAGTTTCAATGGTTTTACCGAACCATCACCCTCAGTTGCAAAAGTGCAAACGAACGAGATAAGATATAATGATTAGATAAGGTAAGATAAGAAAGCCTGGAAGAAGACAAGCCACTGGCGCCATCTGTTGATGAAAACAGAACTAAAACATAATTTCTTTAAAGGCTAAAGGTAAAGATGGATTGGATCTTATCTCGTTCATTTGCGCTTTTGCAGCTGAGTTGCTAAATTGCTTTTAATTTTCTTTGAATACATTTGAATAATTTAATATGTCATTATTTTTAATTATTCAGTCTGTCATTATTTTTAATTATTTAATACGTCATTATTTTTAACTATTTAATACGCCAATATTTGTCATCATTTAATCGTCATTATTTTAATTAGGTATCTCACTATTTAATATTCATTCTTTCAAATTGGCTTTATTTTAAGAACATTATCTTTTCCATGGATTTAAAAAGCTAGGATCTAACCCCCCAATCTCTCACATGGTAAGAAAATAAGCAAATCCTTATGCTAGCAGTGCCGTTCAGAAGAAACCACTTTATCCCGTTGAGTAAAAAAAAAATAATTTTTCAAATTTTAAATTTCTCTTTTTTTATTTTAAAAGCATATATTTTTATTGTTTTCTTCTCCTTCTTACTAAATTAAATTTATTAATTTTTAATCCAACGTTTACTGTGTTTACAAACATAAATTTTTGTTATTCCACATTTTGATTTCTACAAAAGTAAATTTATTTTTTATATTTCGTTTCGCTTTTTTAATTTTTCAAAAGCTATTTTTTCAAATTTTTCCTTTTCACATATTTGCTTAAAAAAAGTTTTAATGTTTCAGTTTTTTTATTTTACGAAAGTTTTTTTTAGTTTAATTTTTTCTTTTACGCTTTTATTTTAAAAAAGCTTTTTAAGTTTTACTTTTTTGTTTTACAGTTTTCACAAGCACATTTTTTTTATTTCTTTCTTTCTATATTTTACTACGACAACAAATTATAATTTTTTTTCTTTTCACTTTTATAAATGTAATTTTTTTATACTTTTAAAATTTTTTGGGTTATATTTTTATTTTACGCTTAACATTTCCGACTGTTTTAGATGCTCATTGATATTACATGTCCATTTCTTCAAAATTAAATTTACATATATTTCTTTGTCTGCGAAATTTAAACGAGAATTTGCATGCATTTAATGGATAATACTATACTTTGCCTAACTTAAAATAGACTTAAACCAACACAGACAGTGTTCATTCTATGTAGTTTTTTTAATAAAATTCTAAATTTTTTATGCTACTATCATCTAATCGGAGATACTCTGAACTTTCTCTTCTAATGCGTTTTTTCTTACGTTTTGAAACACTATGTAAAGCCACACACACCCTTTTACTTTCATCTTACTTTTATTCAAAATATTCACCAAACCATGTTTTTATATGAAAATGTTACACTTTCTGCATTCTGTTTACACGTTTTTACTTCCTTGTACGAAGTGAAGGAAGTATTGTAATCACGAAAAACTCCCGGTACCATATTTCAACGAAACTATTCATTTTTACCTCTATCCAACGCAATAAAACGATGTTTTTGCTTGTTATCTGCACGTAAGGACGAAATAAAGGAACCTTTTTTTTCAAACGAATTATAAAACCGATTTAACCCATTTTATCCCATTGTCCTATTTAGAGGACAGCTGAAAAATATCACGTGGAAATCACTATTTGTTTGTTGCGAATATTTTGTTAGCTGGAACATGCAGGGGTATGTATTAGCTTCTGCTAGCATGAGTTATGGTTCTCGCCCCCTCCTCCTTCCCCTGGGCATTTTGTCTATTCATCGCATTAATGGGCGTGGTTTGTATCATCTCTTTGCGGTTGCATAATTCTTTTTCAGTTTACTTTGGACATCTCGCTGGGCATTTTTTATGTGATAGTACTCTTTCGTTATCATCCTGGTGGTAAATTAGAGTTATATTATTCTTAGGTAGGTTCTAGCTCGTTATTTTTAACTGTCCTCTAAATAGGACAGTGGGACGATACGCATGCAGTTGACTCATTCTTTCTCCCTTTCTAACTAAGAGTAAAAAAATAATTTCCCTTCTAGTGTTTTACTCCTGCTGAGTTATGTCAGTACAAAGGTTTCTGAAGTTAGAGGAAGCATTGGATTTACTAAATAGTTTAGATTCAGATGAGAGCGACGTTGAAATTGCTGTGTTACCACCAGATGCTAGTGAAGTAACTGACGAAGATGAAGGGAATGAGAATGAAGTAATTACTGGTGATATTATTATAAACGATGTTCCTGTGTCTCCGAAGGTTAGAACTGGAGATACTTTCGAGCCTGAACCATCCACAATCTCTAGTGTTTCGACAACAAAGAGCAAAAAAGAGGCTAAATGACTTCAGTCACCTTGGATAAAGAATAAGTCACCGCAATACACAAAAAATGGAAAATACAGGCTGAATCAACTACATGTGACTTTCTCAAGCAGATGGAAACTGCACTGAAAGACAAAACTCCATCAGAGCTTTTTGAGCAGTTTTATTCCAGTGAAGTTTACGATCTCACTGTAAAAGAAACTGTGCGATATGCAACAGATGTAAAAAATGAACACGATTTCTTTACCACTGCTAATGAAATACGTGTTTTTGTATGAATTTTGCTTTTAACTGGTTATCATTCAAATACCTGTGAACGTGACTACTGGTCAGATGTCGAAGACTTTGGCATTACCCTGGTGAAAAACACCATTCACGAAACCGCTTCCAAAAGTTGAAATCTTATTTACACTTTGTCGACAATGGAACTGTAAGTCAACATGCCCAAGATCGATCCTTCAAAGTAAAACCTTTGTTTGTCATACTCAATAATATTTTTATGAAATTTGGACACTTCTCTGCAAATCTAAGCATTGATGAAATGATCAACACGTATTACGGTAGGAATAGTCTGAAACAGCTTATCCAAGGTAAGCCAATTCGTTTTGGATATAAACTTTGGGCTTTCTGTGGAGGCGAGGGATATTGTTACAACTTTTCTCTCTATTGCGGTAAAGAATCTGATGCAAGAAATGATACTCCTCTAGGTACTCGGATTGTGATGAAACTAACAGAGAATATCGTAAATCCTTCAAGCTACACTTTATATTTTGACAACTTTTTTACCAGCATTGATCTTTTGAAAAGTCTTTGTGAACAGGGTTTTCGAGCTACAGGAACCATACGAAAAAATCGGATAAACCATGAGTGTCCTCTAGAAGAATCTAAATCTATGCGGAAGAAAGAAAGAGGCACGTCTGATTTTGCATTTGACGAGATTTTCCTGGTGCAATGGAATGACAATAGTACTGTTACTGTTGCTACAAATTTCAGCGTTTTAGAACCATTTTTGATGTGAAGAGACGAGTAAGAGGACACAAAGATAAAGTTAACGTGAATATGCCGAATTTGATAAATTCTTACAACAAACATATGGGCGGTGTGGATCATCACGACTTTTTGGTTGGACTTTATTCCATTAAAATTCGTGGGAAAAAGTGGTACTGGCCATTTTTTATACGTTCATTGGATATGGCTATGATAAACGCATGGATAATTCACAAAACTCTCAACAAAAATGACGCCCTAAACTTGAAGGAGTTCCGAAGAGTTGTAACAACAGTTTATCTAAAAACATCTGTGATAAGAACAAGAGGTAGACCTAGGATCTCGACTGTACCTTCTAGTGCAAAAGAAGACGCCCGAAAAGACAGTGTTGGCCATTTTTTACTAAAGCGAGAAAAACAGCGTCGTTGTCAAAGAGAGGGCTGCAAAGGAAAACCCAAAACATACTGTGGGAAAAGTGACAAAACACTTTGTCAGGCTTGCTTTGGACCTTTCCACCAAGATTAAAGGGAAATTCAACTGAAAATTGAACTATTTTACAAATAAGATATTAATATTCAAATAAAGTAAAATTTTGTACTCGGAAATCAGTTTTTCATCTTTGAAGAAAACAGGAAAACATGTAAGCGCAAATTTTATCCCCTTTATCCCAGTGTCCTAGTTAGAGGACGGGTCAGATTTCTTATATAAAATATATATTTTTTTCAAATTTTGTTATATTTAGTTTGTTTAGGTTGAATTAACTTTAGAAAACATGATTCTTCTCAAATCTGAAAAAAAAAATAAATAAATTGGGATAAAACGGGTTAAAATGAATTCAGAAGAGATGTTCTGAGGACGACTGTAGGCACGTGTGTTATGTGTCGCGCTTAACTCAAAAACGAGTAGTCTCGGAAAGCTAAAATTTTGTATATAAGACTGCTATAACGTGTAGTTCTGCACCTCCCTTTTTGGTTGCAATTGGCCACACCAAAAGTATATATATATATAAATATAAACCAATAATTCATAATAATTTATAACAAGAAAACTTTCCATATACCATACCCAAGGAACAGAAATTCAATTTAAAATACATTCAATTTAAATTTAAATTCAGTTTATTCAAATTTAAATTTAATTTAAAGTTATTTAAATTGATGTACCCAATATAACTTTGTAGTTTTGTCTCCAATTTAGGCTAAACTTTCTTCAATAGACAACTACTTATTACGACAACCCTTTTTGCTTCCATCTCTTAATACTACTTGCATTCCAGTCATTTAGTTTTTAAAATTTTAAGGCAAGTTGGTTAATTTTTGTTTACTAGTTTGATTTTTTAATTTTCTTTTTTACTAAAGTTTTAACTTTAATTTTATGGATTATTACTTTTAATCTTCTTATGATTTTTTAAAATTTGTTCTTGAATCTGCTTTTGTTTTTACTTTTGTATTTGAAATGAAAAGAGAGTGTAGGGGATATCTCTTCTAAAGTAAGCGTCTAGTTCTGATTAATTGTGTTCTTAGTGAAAACATTTTTATCCTAAAGCTTATTTGCTTTTTAAGAGGATTCCTTTGGTTTAGTGACTAATATCTTTATTTTGATTGAGTATCAATTAGTGATTTGAATCTAGCAAATAATTTGACGCTTACTTGGAAGTAAGATGAAACACTCTCTCTTTTTTTTGGTTACTGTTAATTGATGATAGATTGGTTTATCCCCTTGATAAGTGGCATTTCTGCGATTTAGTTTTTCCTTAACTGTGTTTAAAGCAAGGAGGGCTGAAAATTCTATAAATTTTTTTAATTCTGAAAAATACCTTTTCAATAATGTTTTTAAATTGAATTTCCGCTGCTTGGAGATGTAATATGGATAGTTTTCTTTTTATAATTTTAGTATATATATATATATATGCCCACTCTGTTACTCGGATCAGTGAGCTCAGTTTTTTTCTTTTAATATGTTGGTAAATTGTGCATTATTTTGCTTTAAATATGATTGAATTATGTTGTTGTTATCTTCCAGTTAACGCTTTAGTTAATCTGCATGCAATATTTGTAGAATTATCAAGAATTTAACAGTTGTTTAAATGCGGCTAAGCCTATTTTTTGTGCCATAGCAGCTATATTTGTTTACATTTGAAACTTAGCAGAATAATGAATTAATTCTTTCTGAACCTTCAGTGTCTTTTGCTGAGTGAGACAAAATGGAAACTTTTAGTTTTATGTACCGAAACTTCTGTCTTGTTTTTGCATAGAAACTGTAATTTTAATTGTAAAAATTGTTTTATAATTGTTTTAATTGTACTTACTGTGTTACGTTTTTCTATATCTTTCAATTTTTATTGAAAATATTTTGAGGTTTTATGTATTTCTGTCTTGCCGTTAAGTGAGAACTTAATTAATTGAATGAGAAATATATCTCTAATGAAATTCAAGGAAATAAATGTTTTGTATTAGCAGCAAATATTATCGCCAGGCTATCTCGGACAGAGGATAATGTTTACGAGTAGCGCATTCCCATTTTTTCATGGCATAAAATCTACTTAACACAATACATGTGCATTTCGGCCCCAGTTTAGTGAAATACATACCAAAAATATCTCATTTCTTATTATTTTATACTACAGACATTTCCGGGAATATACTGAGAATACTTTCTTTTATGCAGCAGAAGGACTGATTTACATCACAGAATCTGTGAATTCTTTGAAACGATTTACAAAAATATCTCGGATTTTCTTGTGCACATTATACCTTAAACATGCGCTAAAATCTGATTTTCTTCATGTGAAAGCATAACACGGATTCTTAACATGAAGCAACCATCTCCCGCAGAACCACTCTACTATTTCCAGACTTAACACAACCTTATTTTCTTAACAAGGTACATGGAAATCGAATTTCCTTTAGCTGTGGAGAAGAACATTCACACTCTAACTTATTATTTAAATACCAGTTACAGCCAGATCTGCGAGCTTGTCTTTTTCCCCAACTTGGAACATAAAAGTTTCTCATTTTATCGTATTTTTTCTAAAATCAGTATGATAATTATTTTATTTTAACTTTATTTCAGCTTTTTATTTTCTAAAAATGGCTTCTTATTTTATTATAGTTATTCTAACTTAAGCTAAAAGATATCCTTTTCAAATTGAGATTATTTTGTTTAACACTGAACGCTTACAGCTTTTTGAAAATTTTTCATATTCATTTTATCGCACTTAGCAAATAAAATCATGCGTAAGTATTATATAAAACAGGTGATACTGACATGAATTCCATATAAATGATTCAACATAATAGTAACTTAAAAAATTTCAACATACGCATTTTCAGTTTGTCGTTACTTTATTTTGAATTCTTACAGCTTTTTGCAAACATATGACATTTAATTTATGATGGGCATCGTTTTTAGCAAATAAAATTATGCATAATATCATACATAACAGATAATACTGAAATGAACTCCATATAGCGATCCAACATAGTAGAAACTTAAAAAAAAACTTTTACTATTTTATTATTTTAACTGGCCTCTTTACTGCGTCTTAGTAAAATGTCAAAGGTTAAACTGAACTTTTCAATACTAATTTTAGAAGATTTCAGCGATATTCTACTCGAAGAAAATGTTCATAACTTACTAGTTAAGTAATATATGCATGTACTTTGTTGCATTGTTGGTTAATTTTTAAACTGCTACTTATCAATAATATTTTGATTTCTAATCGTATATCGAAGTGATTACTATTTTCCTGCTTTTCTAAAGAATTTCTTACAGTGTCTCACAAAAGTGATGGGACACTTGTGCTTTACAAAAGGAAACCATAATAAAATAAATTTAAAAAAACATGTAAAACTTTTTTGTGGGTGTGTTTCATACTTAAATTTAGTAACAATTATTACATAACATACATTTTCTCAAAATATTAAAATATTAATTGAATAAAAATACAATTGTTTAGAGCGGAGCAAAAAATGGCTCACATAAGTGATGGGACACCATTAGACTATGCAACAAAAATCGACTAAAAATATTTTTTTGGGTTTTTATTTTTACTCAAAAGCAATTATCAATAATTTATAAAATCGTCTGCATCATTTCTTTCCAGTTTGTTTTGGAATTTTTGTGTTTTTTATCTCTGTGAGCCACGAATGCTAAACGAAATGAAACTTTGCCTGAAATTCGAAAATTAGTTATTAATTTGCATATTGAACGTGGAAAATCTATTAGAGAAACTACTGAAACAGTTAACTTGAGTCATTCAACAGTTTTCAATATCATTAAACGATATAAAAAGAGTCATATGATTCAGGATAAAAGAAGACCTGGCCGCCCATCAAAGCTATCCAAAAGGAATAAAGCGAATTATCGTTCGAAATATTAAAAAAAATCCAAGAATGAGTGCTCCTAAAGTTGCTGCTGATTTACAAGCATTATATGGAGTAATTGTTAATCCTGAGACTATTAAAAGAGTAATTCGATCTACTGGACATCACGGTAGAGCAGCCAGAAAAAAATTCTTCGAAAGTGAAAAGAATAGAAAACTCAGACTGGCTTTCGCAAAATTCAACATAAACAAGAATTCTGATTACTGGAATGAATTTATATTTGCTGATGAGAGTAAATTTAATATATTTGGTTCTGACGGTAGAATCTTAGTGTGGAGAATACCCAGGGAAGAATTTCGCAAACAGAACTTGGTGCCAACAGTAAAACATGGTGGAGGAGGAGTTATGGTATGGGGGTGTCTGTCATCCCCTGGAGTTGGTAATCTTGTTTTTATTGTTAGCATAATGGATCAGTACAAGTATATTGGCATATTAAATCAAAATTTGAAATCTTCAGCACGAAAATTGAAACTTCATAACGATATTAAATTCTACCAGGACAATGACCCCAAAGCACACTGCTTTGAACGTTAGATTCTGGCTGCTGTATAACTGCCCTGAAATAATAAAAACACCACCACAATCTCCAGACTTAAATCCCATAGAGAATATTTGGCAAGAACTGGACAAGAATTCGCAAACACACCATTTCTTCAAAACAACAATTAAATCGGTGCTTCAAAAAGAATGGGGTAAAATCACTCCAGAAATCACAAAAAAATTATTCGAATCCATCCCAAGAAGATTAAATCATGTTTTAAAAGTAAAAGGAAATCCAACAAAATATTCAAACCTTTTAAAAAGTAAAATTTTTGGATAAATATTTGGTGGAAAAGTAAGTGTCCCATCACTTATGTGAGCCATTTTTTGCTCCGTTCTAAACAATTGTATTTTTATTAAATTAATATTTTGAGAAAATGTATGTTATGTAATAATTGTTACTAAATTTAAAAATGAAACACACCCACAAAAAGTTTTTACATGTTTTTTTTAATTTATTTTACCACAGTTTCCTTTTGTAAAGCACAAGTGTCCCATCACTTTTGTGAGACGCTGTAGTTACGTATGGTCAGTATAGAAAGTTCTGATTTATCAATATTACAACCAAAGTAGGAAAATATGCAAAACTTTTCTAAAAAATTTTCTATTTGTTTTTTTGCGAAAATGTGTATGTAAATCCACATTTAACACTTAATATTTATTTTCATATAATATTTATTTCACTAAAATCTTGATGACAAAGTTTTAAATAATTTCATTTTCCACGAAATTTACGCATATGCTATATCGTTGTGCTTTCACAAACGTTTTGAGAGTGCTCTTTCCTTAATCTTTTAAACACTTTAAAAATATTTTCTCTTTATTTGCACATGTTAACAAATTTTCGACACTTTTTTGCTAATTTTCCCCTTTTGACTTCTTTGAATACTTAAAACATTCATTTAAAGGTGGCTTATGTTGTTTCTGTGAAAGATTTCTTGAGTGTTTGAAAAGCAAAAGTATTTATTTTGTGCAAGGTAATGAAACTGATGTTTTCTTTGAATTTTAATACTCAGAGTTTACAACAAAATGCAGGATTATTTGTCAGTCATGTTAAGTTTAGTATTCCAAATCTTTCGCTCAGGAATCAGTATACAATAAAATGCAGGATTTATTGCCATTATTCAATATTCTGAATCTTTACGTAGTCGTAATAAAAATTAATTAATAAAATATTATTAATCTTCCAGACTCCAATGTGTTGCCATTCGGCAAAATGAATGATATTTAACTTTCAGATTTAATCTCTCTGTCAGTCATTAACAAACTAAGCGACTTAGAGTACCTCTTAATAATATTTTTTTTTTACCTTTTACTGTGATTGATTTAAATAAAAGCGTATTTAATTGTCTTGCCTAGATGAATTTTGCTAAAAATGCATATAGAAATTTTTTAGTATTCATTATGCTTGGTACTCCCAGTCTCTTTTATATCTTTCGATGATATCGCTTTAAGCTCATTTTTTGATTTTTTAGGAAGATTTGACAGACTTTGTTGCATAAAACAAAAAGAATTTTATTACAGAAATAATATATATGGTGATTGCAATAGTGTGTACTTTGTACACACTATTGCAATAGTACAACTTTGTGTCCGCCATCATCGAATTCCTTAATGAAAGTAAAAGCAAAATAAACTCAAACAATTGATATTTGGTTTAATGAAATTGCTATCAGCATAATTGGAAATAATACCAAAAGTAATATAAATACAGTTGAGGAGGTCTGACGGAAAGAAATAAGCTGATCCATATTTCATATTCCATATTTAATTGTGAAAAAATAAAATGTTTTTGTGCTCTGAAAAATAAAATTCTTCAAAATATTTTTCTTCATTCCAGACTTCTTCGAAGCATAATTAAATATATTTGTCATATTAAAGAAATTGTACAGTAAATTTTCACTACAGATGTACTAGGCATTGTACAGTGAGCATTCAACTACAACTTAATACAATTTCTGTTGCATCTTAAGTGTAGGATCGTTGCACTGAACGATTGATTAAATTAATATAATCTTTGGTTTATTAATAAGATCATTAAATATTTTCGGAATTATACTAGATGGCTTTTCATTTATTATAGCAAAGCCCACTAGGGCTATCTTCCTAATGAGAAGGATGCCTTTTTGGAGGACTTTCTAAGGGAAACTCGCCCGTATGCGCGCTACACATGGGGAAAACCACGAAAACGCCTATGCAGCTAATCCGTTCTCCTGGATTCGAACCCAGGTCGAAACTACCAGTATTTAGCGATTTTACCGCTCAGCTCAGGAGGGCATTAAACTAGCTGGGCCAATGGAAATTGCGCGAACTAATTAAAATCGTTATATGCGTTTGCTTTTTTATAATTATTATTTTAGGCGGCTGACAACGCAAACCGTTAGTCAGTTAAATGATCCAGACTAATTCTAATAGTTTGGGGCAAATAAACCTGAGAATTAAAGCAACGCTTTATTCCAAATCTCGGTTAACTGGGTATTCTTTCGCTTTCCTTGAATTTCTCCCAAACTAATCAAGAGAGAATAAAAATAATAGAATTATTTAATCCAGTCTCACTTTAAACAATTGCGGGAAAATGGACGTAGGCTATTAAAACAAAGGATTTTTAAATATTCAGTCAGTTTTTAACCTGCATAATATTTATGTTAAATGGCTGATATAACATATTTATCTAATGGGAGTAATGTTGGAGCCACGATTATTTCCATTATTAGCCAATAATTTTCATGCATAACAATTTGGGTCGGCATATTTATGCTAGATAATCTATGAATATACTATATTAATGTACCGTTACAACAACAGCGTACGTAATAAGTAGGTGGTCTGTTCGTGTTTGAGAGTATAAAATGTATGTAGTTATTAATTCTTTTCATATTAATAATAGTTACTCCCAGTTATCAGGAAAATGAATTTTATTGTTTTATTATGGTCTCGTGGCTTTAAAACGAAATACCTGTAAAACATTTTACAGTGTTCTTTATATTTTTTAGATGATAACACTTATTTTTTCTATAAAAAATGTTTCTATCTTATATCAGCACTATTAATATTTGACTCATTTTCTGGTGAAATATACTCATGTCATGTCACTCATTCTGGTGAAATACACATTAAGGATAATTCGGAGTCACGCGGAAATCGAACTCTAAAATAAATATATCACCTGTAAAATCACTACACACAGCTTCAAGAATCATATGAAAATTTCAGGAAGTAACCAGATGACACCGATGGTACGTCACAATGACGAGAGTGTAAGATAGTGATTAAGGAATACTAGAGTGTAAGATAGTGATATATAAGGAATACAGGCAAAGAAGTAAAATTGTTCGCAGGCGCTTTATAAGCTTTTCAGTGCAATAACCGAATAGTTATGACACAAAGGACGCATTTGGATGATTTTTACGTGGTAGAATTATCGGCCGTCTGGAATGTGGGCGTACCCAACTGGAAGTATCAGACGAACTTGGAATTGCCCAGAGTGTCATCTCCAGGCTTTGGCAACGATTCCAAGATGGTGGTAATGTGAGTAGACGTTACAGCACAAGTCGCCTCAGAGTTACAACGCTGAATGAGGACCGGTATTTGGCAGTTACTGCCAAAAGAAACAGGCGGAGCACAGCCCCAGACCTGTCTCGTCAGCTCGCTTCAGCCACTGGTACGACAATTTTAAGGCAGACGGTGTACAGACGCTTAGGGCAGATTGGTCTATATGCTCATAGACATGTCAGATACGTTCCACATACTGCAACTCACTGTCATCCCTGCGGTTAACCTGGAGTAGAGAGCATGCATTGTGGACACCGCAACAGTGGGCTTGTGTGATATTTTCCGACGAGTCCAGGTTTAGCTTGCAGTCTGATTCTCGCCGGACTTTCATATGGAGAGCTCCAGGTACCGGTTACCACCAAGAAAACATCATTGAACGACACCGTTACGGTGGTGTCAGGAGTGCTCGTTTGGGGTGGAATTATTCTGTGTTCCAG
This sequence comes from Stegodyphus mimosarum, assembly GCA_000611955.2. Taxonomy (NCBI): domain Eukaryota; kingdom Metazoa; phylum Arthropoda; class Arachnida; order Araneae; family Eresidae; genus Stegodyphus; species Stegodyphus mimosarum. Next base: position 41,925 of record KK117579.1, on the reverse strand, counting down.
AACTGACCTGCATGTTCAAATTGGAACCATGACAAGAAAAACCTATCGGGACGTCATTCTGGAACAACATGTACGTTTGTTTCGGGGCGCCATGGGCGCACAATTTGTGTTTATGGATGACAACGCCCGTCCTCACCGTGCAAACATCGTAAGCGAACGCCTTCAATCGGAGGATATCAACCGTATGGACTGGCCAGCATTCTCACCGGACTTGAATCCAGTAGAGCACGTGTGGGACATGCTTGGCCGACGAGTTGCAGCCCGTCAACCTCCTCCTACATGTCTACCGGAACTTCGGAGAGCATTGCTTTTTGAGTGGTGCAATATCCCCCAAGATCAGATCGATAATTTGATACTCAGCATGCCTAGGCGTTGTACGGACTGTATTGCATCGTCTGGGAGACATACAATGTATTAACAATCATACCAAAAATGTAATATTGGTTTTTTGTAAATAGGTTTTTTTTTTTTTGTAATTTGCTCCAGGGAGAAAAAATCGCTAATTTTTTTAATAATATCAAACATATAGCATCTTTTTTTGCTCTTTACCTTTTGTTTAATAAATAAGCTTTACAAATAAGTAAAATTTATTTTGCTTCTAACTCTTCCTTTGCCTGATTTTGCATTATCCTTAATTTATGCACATGAGTGTAATTTACACTAAGTTATTTTCATTATTTTTAACTAGTTTCGCTTCAACAATTCTCAAACAAAATTTCTCTTAATTGGGTTTTCCTAATTTTACACACAAGTATAAAGAAAATGAAACTGAAAGCAGAAGAAAAATTATATCTGGTAATCGAAAATTCGATGTGCGAGACATTCAATAAGTTATGCTCCCAAACATCTATGATTCTGCACAGATGTAAATATAAACATATTTAACAGAAAAAGAGAGGAATTATTGCTCACTTTCGTAATGATACATAAACTGTACCACTACGTAAGAAATGTAAATTATCTAGTTAAAATCAAAAAATTAATTATTGCAAAAATCAGTTATCTAATACAAATAATAAAAGCAAATTTAGAGAAATTTATAATGATTTCTCAAGAATATTTACCCATTTTTTATCTTTAAAAATATTGCACTTATTTCTATAAAATATACACTCACTTCCAAACGTTAAGCACGGACAGGAAAATGCTAATTTCCGGAAGCCAATCAGAATTGAAGATGATGCAATTCATTGCAGAGGTAGATGGAAGTATGCAAATATGTTAGGTAACAGCCAATCACGCTTTCATGTCACGAAATATGCAAAAAAGGCAGTTTTATAAGAAACCAGCTTTGTGAAGGGTTACAGAAGTTGATTATAAGTGCTGATAGAAGTTGTTTAAAACTTTCATACAATTTGTTTTTAAGATATACGTGTTTCTATGACTTCCAGAAGACAAATGGAAGATTTTGAGCGTGCTGTGGGGCGCATTGAAGCAGGACAGTCGATCACAGATGTTGCTCTTTTCTTCGGAGTTCATCATTCTGTAATTTCACGTTTATGGAAACAATTCCAAACTACACAGACAGTTGTCCGAAGGCCTGTAGCCGATCGTCCAAGGGTTACAACCGCCGCGGAAGATCGATATATTGCTATTGTAGCCAAGCGGAATCCCAGAGCGACCTCCACACGTGTGACATCTATGGTTATCGCGTCCATTGGTAAGGCGATATCTACAGCTACTGTACGCCGAAGATTACATATGAGTGGACTGTACGCCCGGGTACCTCGAGTTTGCGTTCCTCTATCCGTCCAATCAAAAGGGACAAGATGACAATGGTGCCGGGAAAATGCCAATTGGAATGTGTCTGACTGGGGCAATGCCACGTTTACTGATGAGTCAAGATTTGCTCTGGAACCAGATGACAAGCATATAAGGATATGGTGTGAACAACGAACACGCAGTCAGTCCCAAAATATCACCGAACATCACGCATTCCGAGGCGGAAGCATTATGGTGTCTGCAGGGATTTGATTATGATATCGCACCGACCTGCGCATCTTTAAACGGGGTTCTTTGACGGCTGTCGGGTATCGAGATGAAGTGATAGAACCCATTGCGAGATTGTACGCTGCAGCAGTTGCCCCTACTTTTGTTTTAATGGACAATAACGCACGTCCCATAGAGATGACATCGTCGCTGAGAAGAGTGAACGGATTGCGCGTATGGCGTGGCCAGCATATTCGCCCGACCTTAATCCCATTGAAAATCTTTGGAATGCTCTCGGTCGTGATATATCTTCATGTTTCCCAACTCCAGCCACTCTTATTGAGCTGGAAACTGTTCTACAAGAAGAATGGCGATTGCTTAATTCTGCGGTGGTTGATCACCTAATTAAAAGCATAGTCACAAGGGGTAAACTTTGTATACAGATGAGGGGTGATCACATACCCTATTAATGTCCTTTTTGTTATTTTCTGCTGGTTATTTTCACTTTATACATAATTCTGTTTAAGTCTCCAGTATGTCATTATCTGATAACTTACAAAAATTTAATATTGTTTTCATTTCTGTATATAATAATTGGTTTTGTTTTATGCATAAATATATATGCTACTTTCCTGCCGAATTTTGTGTCAATCAAAGCAGTATTTGTTGATTTTTTTGCATTTTACATCTTCGTGCTTAACTTTTGGAAGTGAGTATATATACGAAATAAGTATCAAACAAGACTTGAAACACATTTGTTTTACAACTCTATTTTTTCACAGTAAATTCTTAAGCAAATCTGAAATATTCACACTGTTAAATAAATAATAATATGAAATACGTCTGATGTAATAAGATAAACCACTGGTTTTTAAACTCAAACTGTACGTGGGCTCAATGTACGATCTGAAAGTAGCTGACGCGTCTGAATTTAAAAAAAAAAAACATTTACTAATTGTTTTTTTTTTAAATTACTAGATGTTTGGAAAAACCTACATATAAAAATAACGCAAAGGAAAAAATTTAAATGTTTACTTATTTTTTTCCTGAAACCTAAGGAATGGTGACTGCTAGAACTTTTTATTGATGACAGTTTGGAATTCAAACGTATAGATAGTCAAATATTAAAATTTTCATGTAGACATTCATTAAAATTATTGTAGTGTATTGAAATAACCACTAAATAACTTACTTTTAATTTAAACCAGAAAGAATTATACGATAACCTTTCAAGAGAGATAAAACTTGAGAATAATTAATGGCAACTTATTCTCTTTCTTTTATTTACTGCCTATTTCTATGAAGCATACAGAAAAAAAGAACATGTTTGTATCCAAAAAATTTAAACGTCTTTGTCTCTTAGTATATTTTTCAGCTACAACGCTTCATGGCGTTCCGATTTGCATAAAGTTTGTAATCTTGGAGGAAAATTACTGGAAAGTGTCTTCATCACCACTTTATTAATACTCATCGGCAGTCTGGTTCTTTTCGTAGACTTATTAACTTTCAACTACAGAAAACACTGTTCACATGTAAATGTATTCCAAATGAAGCGATCACTCTTATTGCAAAAATTCGTAAATAAGATATTTATCTTTTGACAGATACTAATAAAAGTTAATTAAATCTGTATCTTCAAATCTTTGAATGAGATTTTTATCACAGTGCAAATCAATTAGCTCCATTTCTAGATTTCCTGAAACGTATCTCAAGTTTGTTTTTGGTAATGAAAATAATATAAAATTCCTTTCGAAAGAACGAAACTATTAAACTTTTTCTTCAAATTCTTGTAATAATAATGCTAATTAATATACAGAAAATATATTCGTGAGCAGCGTAAAATTCCTTGGGGATCACACGTGGCCGACAGTTACAGATCACTCGAATAAACTGTTCATTGCTCCGTATGTAGCTTGAAAGAACTTAAGACATTGTTTGTTGCTTCAGGGATAACGTGAAAAATCCATTTCTATAACTGCAGTTTTAAATTATATTAAAGGAGTCATTCTTTGGTTGTTTCTACGTCTTTTGTTTATTTATCTGTCGATTCTTTGCTTTCTTCTACTTGAGCAACTGGCTGGCATGTTGGGGGCTTAGAAAATCCCATCTATATGAAGACAAATTCACTAGTTTAGAAAACATTTTAAGAGAATATAAAAGAATATTTCAGTTATATTTATATGACAAATGTGAGTGTGCATACAAAAATTCCTTAATAAAAAAGTTCGGATTTATAAACAAAAATATTATGCGGGGTAAATGTCAAGGCTATTAATAATTTGAAGATTTAACATGCATAAAAATTTTATTTATTTCAGTTTGAATACTGCTTCGTGTTTAAAGCTATGCAGCTCTAAGATGAAACTCTCAGAAAATTTTTCTCTTTCAATTATCATTAGGAGAGTACGAATTTTCAATTCATTATTCTAAAATTAAAAAAATAAAAAGCTGGAGTTTCCATTTTTTTATGTGGGGGGGGGGTAACTTTTGTATTAATATTACACGTTAGAGTATTAAATTTTTAGCTTTCTTTATACTATACTTGCCACTGATAGGCGTCACAATAATCTATTTATATTATCTGCAGGTTAAAATGGGAAATTAGCAGTACCATCTTTAAATTATATTTTCCCATGCTTTTCTCCCAGTTTAAGTTATATATATAATTAGTTAATAATAAGAGTGGAAGAATTTTAATTATTTGACAATTTTATGGTCATTATGCGCAACAAACTTTTAATTTAGTCCTTTTTAACTAACGTCTCTTATTCTGAGCATCCAAAATGAAGAAAATGGTTAAACATCTTTAGTTATCTTTATGCTAATACATGAGATGCTAATTGTAATTGAGATTTGGTATCCGTGATACAAAAGAACTGAAGGAACTTTGTTGCCGTAATTTCTAAGAATCGAAGTTAAAAGAACTCATCACGTGTAGCTATGTAAAGTTACGGACAAGTATTTCTTTCCGCGTATAGGGCATGATGTAAAATTAGCTACTCAGAAAAGTATAAACTTGATCTGCCCTGTTTAGCATTACATAATTAGTTTGCATTTTTAATTTAGTCATCGGACTGCTGCCATAACTGCTAACAAATATTTGATATAATAACCAAAGAGAAATATTTGACATGCAAGCAAGTGGTATATAGTGCAAGATTTATTGTCTTATGATTTTCTTTCCGTTGTGGCTCCATATCTTTATTTAGTAGTTGGAACTAACCATTTGCTACTGAAAAACTGTGTTTGAAATTGTTGATGGTGATTTTTGGCATTATGGATAGAACCATCAGCTGCAATCAATGTTCACTGCTGCCTTGCTAGAATTGAGGCCCGATATTAAATCCTTTAGGGCGATGACAAGAGGCTTCGAACGAACAAACAAAAAAACTGCACTTCTAGCCTATGCATTAATTTACTCATGTCTTTCGTGGTGAGCAATGTCATCGCAGATACAAATAAAATTCATTAAGGCATAAGGAAAAATTCGATATACTTACTCCTGGGTATTTCTGATTCCCGTTAATGGTGCATTCCAATCCAGATGCGCAGGGACACATGCCTTGCTGGAACATCCTCTTGTGTTTAGGCTTGGGAGTACATATTTCATCTAAATGTGGACAAAAATTACGAAATTTTAATAAAACTAAATCCAGTGCTATATTAAAAAATTGTAACTCCAAGCAACAGATGTGATAACAATAGAAATTTGTCATTATTAAAGTAGTACAGGTTCTAAATAAAAAGATGAAAAGACTGAGACAAGTAGTAATTTTAAAAAATAAGTAATCCGTAAAGAAAAAATATGAAATGTAAAATGATTCCTCCTATTTCTTAATACCTTCAAAACCTGATTCAAGGTCTAGCATTATTCCGTTGGTAAATGACTCCAGGATGACGTGCCCTAAAGGATAACACAAACGGCCCCAGGATGCCATACGTATATCGTTGAACTCTTAAAGTTGTATTCAGGATAATTAGATTCGGCGTGCTGTTGTAAGAGATAGCATCGCATGCTATCACACCAGGAGGAATGTCTGTATGCCTCTGTAAAGCGTAGCCTTACTGGGACCGCTGGACCTAGTTCCTATACGCACGGATTCGATGATCTGCTCCAGGACTGAAGAGGAATTCAACGCTAAATTTTAGACGATATCAATCGTCTTGCAGCCATGATGATCAGCTAGCCACCTCTCTAGACGGCTCTATCAATATTGAGGGGTTAAAGGCAGACGTCAAAAAGACCGTTTTAATCCCAGCCCCATCTCAAGTAAGCGCCGTGAAATGGTGGAAGATGCAACGGTCGTATGGTAAGGATATAGGGGGCAAATTGGATAGCAGACAATAAATGCCTCAGGGCAGTTCGGGCTTTCGCACAATCATCCGATCTTGCCTGGCCTTCGTGCACCTTCACCTTCCAGAGCCACGATCCCACTGATGAGTGCCTTAGCAGCCATGGAGGTAGGATTCTTATCTTCCGTGGAGGTAGGATTCTTACCTTCTTACCTCCATTTATTCTTACCTTCACGCTTGCAGCAACCATTGTTCAAACAGCTTTGCACAGCCGTGTCCGTATGGTGTAGGTGACAGCCTATTGCTCGGTATGACTCGTGCCAGTTGCCTATAAATTCCCTGATAACATTGTAACGACATTATTGGTTGTGTCTCCGGGAGATTGCAACGTTGACAAAATATACATTTCCAGAATTGTTACCTGATTTATACTATGTTATTTGAGCAGCAGAAAGGAGCACTATGACTGAAGTTAGCACTTATTTCCCTTGAAAGTTTAATCATTTGCATATTTTATATGAAAGAATTAGCATAAAACATTTCGAGATAACTGGATGCTTACTTTTTTTCGTTTTTGCAAAGTTATGCACATACAAAATTAAAATGAATAGGTAAATTAATCTTTAGGTATAGTTATAAATCGAGAAGCGTTTGTTTTTATCAAAAAGTATTTATTGTACTACCATTTCATAGAGGAAATCTTCAAGTTTATGACTTCTTCTTTCCGTGTGTTTCCGTGATGTCAGCCTCAAGTTAACGCTTTTGACGACAGCCGGGGAGGATGGTCGCTAATCAAGAAGAAAAATTTTTTGTGTGCTTGACTATGCGAAAACGAGTTCTTTTACTATTGTACGGCCATGCCAAGAATTTTAGAATGCAGTATAGATAAAAATATGCCTTAGTGTTCTATAGATCAAAAGACATACTTGGCATGTCGACTACTAAGAAATCCGAATTTTGCATTGTATGACTATTTGTTATAAGAATGCATGAAGGACTAAGTTCTTGTTCCTTTCTGCCTACAAGTTTAGACGATCGTAAACACTTACCATCTTACAGAACTTCAAAATTTTTATTCAAACCTTAAATTTTGTTTCAAACAAATTAGCCTCATTCTAGAATTTTAAAAGATTTCTGAAGTTTTTTTAAATGATAGAGAAGCAAAGCAGCCTCAATAAAATGTATTTTGGGGGAGGACATATGAATTATCTGAAAAGTTTTAAGGACGATTAATTCATAGGCAAAGTTTGAGCAATAATTTTCTTTCAGACATTAATTTGTTAATTTATGAAAAACGAAAAGCAAAATTGATTAATTTTGGATGCCTAGTAATACTAAAATTAAATTTATTGTATTTTAAGATGAATATAAGAATTGAAATGGTAAGGAATCTTTATACACAGCAACATTAATTCTATTTGCACTGAAATACTTCAGTTTCTTAAGATTTTTCACTGCTATCCTATCAGCTAACTGTACAACTATTAGCCAGCTGGAGGAAAAAGAAGAAAGGAAAAAATGCCTGAAAATGTTTAGATTTTAATGATCACCCAAAAAAGGCTCTTTTAAAGTTTAATACGCTTTATTAGTAGGGATTATCGATAGAGAAACGTTTTCTAAGACACTAGACGAATATGCATTTAGACTAAAATGGGAACGTTAAATATCTTCTGTATATTTAAAAAGCGAAAAAATATGTAATGTAGTTCTATTAAAATATTTAATGTTTTTTATTTTGAGTTAAATGCATTTTTATTTAAATCAATCAGATTAAAAGTTAAAAAGTACGAAAAATGTTGAGAACTGCATCTTTTGCTTTTAAATAGTTTAGTTTGTTAATTAATAATAGATAGATTAAAAATAAATAAGTTTTTACGAATGACAACAGATTCAAATAGAAAGTAAAGCAACGCATTTAAGTAAAAGAACGCAAAATCACGTTTCGAAACAAATAGGCCTTTGGGTCTAAAAGAAAAATCATTACTATCTATGATGTTCAATTCGCAGCAGAAAACATGAAAGATCAGTAATGTCTTCACTGAAATTCGAACACCGTACATCAATTGTTAGCCAAACGGACTTTCAATCACACTCCGAAGGCTCGCTCAAAGGAAGGAGAAAGTTTATTCATTCTCCACCATTTACAGGGCAACTAGGAAGGAGAGCTAAATATATATGGGAACGAATTATTTTCCACCCTATTTTAATTCGGGTGCCACTTGCAGAACAATTAGATACTTATGAAAGCAGGACTCGCGATAAATCCCGAGCCATCGCCGGATTTCGAACTTCTGACTTCAGGTTTCTAGCTGGATTTGCTCTGAACTGCCTCACAAAGGCAAGCAGTAAGGAAGCAGTTTGCCACTTAAAAGTCGACTGGGAAGAAGGGGATTCAATAATCAAGTCCAGATGATGACGAATTATCGTTCAGTACATTTTGTTCCAGCACACTTTGTACCCATCAAAGTTTCATAACGGAACTCCATAGAAAACCAACTCCTGGCATTTCATTGTGAGGCGGCTTAATGTATTGTAGGAAAACAGCTCCATAATCGGCAAATATTCGCAGCAGTGATTCATCTTGCAGAGTGATTATTACGGTTTTTTATGCAAAGAACTGGCTCTGCCCTGCATTTTTAAGTAAGAAAGAGCCAGTTTACATGTTTCTCAGCTATTGAATGATGTCATCATTCAGCAATTAGATAGAGAGTCTTCAACCAGTGAATCTTAATATTCTGAGCATCCAAGCTCATGCAGCATAGCAGAATCTGCCTCAGACACCAGAGATAACCTCACTGATAGTATGCGGGGATGTACAGACATATATTTCTGGACTGGTTTCTAAATAAATCGTAATTATTTGCATATTTTCTACATTTCTGCTCCCTACATATCATCATCAACCCTCTTTTTCATTTTTTTTAATCTTATGACTCCTCCATTACGGCTTTGCAATTTCTTAGTATATTTCAATTACATGTATACCTTAATATCGTTAAAATTAGTATATAAAGACAATATTTACGCTTTGCTTAGTGGTTACTTTTGTAGTAAAGAAGAAAACTTTCCAAAATATGTCTTACCTTCCTGTGGTCTAACAAGACACTGTCCGACGATACCAAATTGTTTGAGACAACATTCGGTGTCATAGCAATCTTCATTAGATAGACAACCACCTCCCCACCCACCGAAAGTATATGTGGGTACCTGAAATCGAAAAATGTTTAGTATTTGGTTTTGGAATTGCATGCTAGATTTAAAATATCTTAACTCTAAATTAACTGAAAGAATTGTTTTTGAGCGAAAACCCGTAAAAATATTACAGAGTAAAAAATGTCATTGAAATCTAAACACCAGTTTATTTTAAACAAGTGTTTTTCATAGCCACGCCTACATAAATTCTCTAGAGAAATAGCAGCCTCAAATATAACGTATTCGACCTCCTCATAACGTTTACAATTTAATAAAAATTTTGATTATTAACTTAGAAATTTTTAAGATGGAAAAGTTCTATAAAATCATTGCCAGACAGAATTAAATTTAAAAGAGCTTTATTTTATTTGTCCATGCCAGCACTGAAGATATAAAAATTAACTTTTATGCAATGTTAAACAAGAGAGAAAATTCTAAATCTTTAATTTTATCAGTATTCATCTCTCGTATTCGCTAATTTTTCTTTTCTCTTTCCACATCTAAATTTAAAAATAAGCTGCATCATAAGTAACTAATACCTTGTCTTCGTATTATCTCATACACGAGCTTTTATTATCTCATACACATACTCTCAAGCACAAGTTGTTTGTACATTGCCGATTTTTACTTCCTTTTTCGAAGTTAAAGAAATATTGTAATCGCAAAGGATTTCGGGTATCATATTTCAAATGAAATATCCATTTGCAACGCTCCCGAATCCATCTGGATGAATTTTTTTGCGTGGCGACTTTGTAGAGACATTAGGTTATTTCGAAGCAGGAGACATGAAAAATGAGCAACGCCTTCGCCGGGAATCGAACCACGGACCTCTTGGTTACGCGTCAAGCATGCAGACCACTACACCACGAAGGCATGCGAAGAAGGCGGGAGAAATAACCTTATATACTCCCCCTAAGGGCGACTGGGGTTTTGGGGACCCAATCGCCAAATCCCGGTGGTGGAGAATCATCATCCACCACCTTTTTAGTTCGGGCGCCAGTGTTAGGTTATTTCGAAGCTGGAGCTTGAAAAATGAGCAACGCCTTCGCCGGGAATCGAACCACGGACCTCTCGGTTACGCGTCGAGCATGCAGACCACTACACCACGAAGGCATGCCAAGAAGGCGGAAGAAATACCTTATAACTTCTCCGTAACATCTGTACTTACGCACAGAATAAAGGACTCTTTACAGGAATTTTCGGGATTTCCGTAAGTATGCACGTTCATATGTACGTAGGTACGTAGGTATCTCGCATAATTCAAACACGATTAGCCGTAGAACGTTTAAATTTTGTACATGGGATTGCTATAATATCTATTTATGCATCTCCTTTCTTTATGGCAATCGGCAATACCAAATATGTATATATAATCCTTTCTCGGCCTTTATTTTCTCAGTCGTTGATCGTAGTCATATACCTCCACTTACAGAAACGTTTTAAAGGAAGAATTTTACGCTAATTATGGAAAAATAAAATTATAAGAAATCTGGTTCCCGTACGACAAAAATTGACTCCGATTTAATTTCAAATTTAAATTTTGATGTCATTTTCAACTTGCGTTTAGGGATCGGTTAATTAAGTTAGAATTATTCGAGGTAATTAAGTGCAGCATAAAAGTGTACAAAGAAACGATTGTAACATCCAGGTCACGATGAATCATGAGATGTTGCATTTGTAGATAAATATACTTATCTATTAGGTAACTTTTAAAACAAAAGATTTCCATTTGTATATAAATTTTTAATAGCGCTACACTGCTAAGCAGTTTATTTTAACACTTTAATCTTATTTTACCTTTTTTGTTGGATTCTTTATAATGACATTCAGTAACTTACTTCTTTTAATGTTTGTTTCTTTATCAAAGAATAATTAATGAATGAATTCAGTGTTTTAATCTCTTCTCTACATATAATAAAACAAAGAGTCTGTGTGTGTGTGTGTGTGTCTTTAGTTCGTGTTGCGAGTAAGCTAATAGACCCAGGGCCACGAAATTTGGTACACAGGTATATCTACACAAGAGCCAGTGCACCTCGAAGCGATTTTTTCGAAATTCGAATTCGAATTTTTTTTATTTTATGTTTTGTGACCAAATCGCGTCATTTTGAGACATAATGGGCTACAGGAAAGCGAGATTTCACTCTATACATTTCATTTTTACATCGTCGTGAAGCGTAGACACTTAGCTATTTTACGAACTTAAAATAAATTTCGTATTTCAATAAATCGATTAAATACGAATTTATTTAGGAAGGTGAGCTTAACACCTTTTCGGCGGAATTTTTTTAAAAAAAACTTATTTTAAAAAATGTGCTGTTTGTTTTCCTTTGATTTTTGGACACGTTGAACTTTAATCCTTTCGACTCCTTTTAAAAAAAGAATTTTGGAAAAATAATAATATTTTGTATTTTTTTAAAATTTTTTAAATGAAGCTTCCGAATACACTTCTTACATCTCAGATATTTTAAAATGTAGTTTTGGCAACAATATTCCTTTCTTATTGTTGTTGATAGATTTTTGATGAAATTGCATCATTTTGAATAGTTTCATTCTTTTAAAAATTTCGGTTTGGCAACAATTTTTCATCGTATTTCTTATGTTACTGTTTTTAAGAGACTGAAAGGTTTAAGAAATTAAAAAGTTGTTTCTTTTTGCAACGGTAAATTCTTTAATTGCTTTATTAGGATTATTAACATTTGTATCAAGGGATATTGCTTATTTCATTGTAATATTTTATACAAGTTAAATGGCTGCTATGGGACTGCTGACACATTTCCTCAGAAGATTACCTAAAGTATCATAACATTTCAAAATTTCAGAAAAAGGATCATTCAAACTATCGAGTAAGAAAATGTTTAAAAATTTTTAATTTTATTGTAGAATTTTTATATAATTTTTTATGTTGTCATGGTGGTGCTTAAGAACAAGGATATAAATTATGCTTTAACAAATGTTTAATGCACATCTCATGCAATTAATTTGCTAAAAATTCAAGAGAAGTATATGTTTTTCTGAAGATACATCAGGGCGGTATACAAAGGAGGGTTGGAATCTTAACAAAGAGAAAAAAGTTGGAAGAACTTACGCGGCCATAGGTCCCAGGTGTGTCTTTTAGGCATTTTTCCAGTACGTTTAAAAGCCAGACGAAGCTGGCCGCATAGCGGCTAGTTAATAATATTTACATGAACATATAGCGCACAATATTAACTTTTTTCCTCGCGAGCTAGAAATTTTCAAAGAAATTTCTTATCTTATTCGCTCTTTACTTCTAGCAAATTTCTAGCCTGAATGGCTGCATTTCAGACTTACAGTATCGCAGAAAGAGTCGAAATCATACAGTTTTCTGAATATGCCCAGTATTTTATATTTTAAATGACAAAAATAAATATTTATCCATGAATTGTGAGATATTTTATATTCAATGGTGGGCTATGAAACATTTTAACAACGGACTCACCCTTTATTTTATAAAAACAAAATGCCAGATTTTAGCTAACTGTTTAACTTTGGCAAAATTAGAAAATTCAGAAAATTATCGCATAAATAAAGGAGCATTTTTAAATTAAAAAAAACTTTAAAATTTCAAAAAATAAAAAAACTCTATATAGCATAGAAATTACATAATACAGTGAGTAAATTTAATTATCTGGCACGATTTATGCCAGAAGTCGAAGGCACATAATTTTATTTTCTTCTCCTTTGATCTCAGTTGATATTATAAGGAGTTTTAAAGCTAGACTAAAATTTTTCAGAGTTTTTACATAAATTTCACTATTAAGTTTACAGGTTTAAGGGTATTGTCATTAAATTTGAAATGTACTGTTCAGACAAAGATGTTCTTGTTGAAGAAATATTCAGTTGAACGTTCATTCAGCTTCAGCCCTACTAATATCGATCATCTCCGTATGAACTGCAGCTTTCTTTAAACCAGTGGTCTTAAACTGACTGTCCTCGAAGCAATTTTACATGCTCCGTCGAATTTCGCGTTTACATTATTTTCATTAACATTAAAAACGGATAACTCTCAAAAAAAATCTAAAAGTTGAGGATATTGATTTAAAGTGTGATATAAATTCTTACTGAAAGATTTGAAGATACTGATTTGATTAACTTTTATTTGCACTTTCCAAAAAATAAATGCGTCGCCCAGACGGTATAGTGGTTAGGGGAGAGAGAGAGAGAACGGGGGACGTGGGCACTATCCCTTTACCAAATGGTTAATCAGTATAGCACCACATCCACCACTATCTATAACACCCCTTCAGAATACATAAAGCCATCTAAAAGGTGTTCAACATGCACGACAAGACATACGAAATAACATGCTACAGAGTTACAGATTAATACTCAAGATACATTACTGGTACATTACTGATGCAAATATGACTGATAAAGAACTGATACAAGACATATAATACTGAAACTGATATTAATACTGATTAATACTGCTACAGTACTGATTCATTGATGTAACACTGATTATTAATACTGATTAATTGGGAATGATTTTGGGCCCAGGTGCGAATCCCGGAGAAGACATGGATGTTTGTAAATGTATAGTGTCAGTGCGGCATGGCGACACTTTAAATATGCGGCGAGCCGAAAGTCCTCTCGTGTGGATTGGTGGAAGAGGAGAGGGGTGGGAGACCTCTGGATTCCCCCCCGGGGTACTCTCCCTCAAAATTGGGGGTGGAAAATAGAAGTCCAACCTCTCTTCGGAGTAGGCTCTGGCAATCATTTTTCCATGTGGTAATGGACACGATAACAACAACAACAACAACAAAAAATAAATGCTTTCAATTGCGAATTTTTACTTTGAAAATAACCGCTTTGTGTTAGAATATATTTATATCTGAACAGCCTTTTTTTTCGCAGTTGAAAATTAAGAAGAAAGGTAGCAGATTGACCGATGATCCTCTACGATCAGTGAAGATAAATTCTAGAAATTTTTCTCCAAGTCTGCAAACGTTATCAGAACCAAAAAGCAATCAAGTGTCAAGCTGTAGTAAGAAAAAGGAATTATAAGATAATTTGCACACTAATATATTTGTTCTAATTTATGTGCCAAAGGAAAATATATAGAGACTGGAGAATCATTATTTATTCTCAAGCTTTATCATTCTACTTGGAAGTTTTAATAATTTATTTATTTATAATTTAAAATATTAAATTACATTATTTAACAATTAATTCAACATGTTAGAAATATTTGAAAAAGATTTCAAACTTAAATATTAATATTTAGCAATCAGTATACTTGAATTACAAAGTATAATGAACAAAAATTTCTCCCGGTACCATGCTTTAGATTTCAGATAGAAATAAATATAAATTTGAATTTTTCCTTTGCATTATTATTATTTATGTATGCTTTGATAAATATTTACCAAGCAAAATTTTAAATTTAATTATTTTTTTTTTATTTTCTTAATACAAAATTTTCATCTTGAGAAAAAACTCTGGCTCCAGCTGCTTTCAGATCCTTCGTTTGGCCCGCCTCAATTTGAGTTTGAGACCACTGATCAGGAGTTTTGTTATGCAGTTTTCTTGGCAAAGTCCCCTCAACGAGATTCAAAAAACAATTTATTTTTATTTCGCGCTTTAAATAAAACTTAATGTTTGCCAAAGTATGATTATAACACGCAAGCTAAGTGTTTTTTATGGAGTAAATTAACAAGCAAACAAAAAAAAAAAAAAAAAAAAAAAAAAAAAAAAAAAAAAAAAAAAACAGTAGTCTTGCAAAACGGAGACAATTTTGACAAAGAACTGCAGCAAGTCCCGAGCAACTCACTACTGGTTATATCAAATTAACAACAAAATGATTATTAAAATATAACTCTGCATAAAAAAGTATCACAAACTTGTTTGTACCATCATTTACCATTTCTACCGTTTGAAATAAGTAAATGAAAGAGAAATTTCGTTTCACTGAAAAAAAGCTTAGTCAGCTGTTTGAAAAAAATGTCAAGTTTGCATCCGGTTTGAAAAGAAGCACATAGCCAATGTAAGCAGAAAGCTTCGCCAAAACATTTTTTTAATTTAAAAAGAGAAATACACATTTTTAGATGATGTTTACACATTTTTTGAACAATTTCTGGACCGTCTAATTAATGTTTATAATATAATGGATATTTTCTCAATGTTGAATCTGATTGCCTTTCTTCTAGACTATAAGTCTGCATCGCGATTTCTATGATAGAAAGGCTTTTTGTAAAATCTCCAAGTGTATTTCCCATTCTTCTTCCATTAATTTCCAAAGTCCATTAATCGTAGTTGGTTAGCGCTTAGAAAAAGCTCTTATCAAGAGACCATAGGAATTACAATCCATAGATAACACGTCAGGGAGTTTTGCAGGAATACTTTGAAAAGATATATATGTAACACATGCATCAGTCTTTTTTTTTTTCAAGGAATTCAGTAATACTTTCCGAAGTATGCTTTTTGCTTTGCCTCACTCTTTGAAAGTCATTAGGATAAAGAAATGGAATTTCTTCTGTAAATATCAGACGTAAAACTTTCTTTTGACAGTATGCTGAGTTGATTTTAACACTTTTTTAAACTCGTCTTATATTTAATTTGCAAGTCTAACAGAATCCTGTGACAATATGAACCTCTTAGTGAAACATTTTTTGCATTGACGGAACTAAGTCTACACATTTTCTTCTCTGCGTTTTCGATAATAAATAGACCTTTTCGTACTGCAGGCATTTTGGTAAATCCGTGCTTCATCAAGGGCTACAATGTATTTTCATTTATCTCCTACTAAACAGTGTTCATTTAGGGTTCTACAAATTGTTCTGCGTTGACCCTATAAGGTATTTTCTCCCTCCTTTCTGCATGCTTTCGTGGTGTAACGGAAGAACACTCGGCAAGTATTCGAGATGTCCAAATTCGAGTTCCGGTGAGGGCGTTACTCATTTTCATGGCTCCTGCTTCAAAAGTAACCTAATGACTCTACAACCTATATGCCTCGGCAAAAGCTAGTTACATTACAATTTTTAGCTTTTTCAAGTTGTAAATCTTGGTTTATTATTTTATTTATTGTTGTTACAGTTGTTTTAATAGACTCAATTTCTCTTTACTAGCATTTTCTCTTGTTATTAATGATTTCCATTTAGGAACACTAGAAAACGTAGATACCTTTTTTCGGGTATTTATTTGGAGGCTTCTTTTCATGTAGAAGTAATGATTGGCACTTTGTCTCTTTCCTATTAATAATATTGCTTATTTTACACGTAGAAATTTTAATACCACACATTTAACAAGTTTTAAATTACGGAATATGGGTATTTCTTTTCAGAAAGCTCAGAAACATATCCTTCAATTCGCAGCTTGTTTATCTGCGACGTCCTGAAAGGAGCATAAATTTAAAAGTAGCAGTTGATATTTTTCATTTCAAATAATAAGCCGTTTCCAAAAATATTTATTCCGAAACATTTGCTTTTTTAATTCTTTATCGAAATCATTCTAAAAATGTGTAAACACTCTTTATGTATGAATATATGAGAATCAGAGTGGCATTGAATTATAAAGGGGAAAAATGTATTTAATTATGAAATCGGAGGATTTCAACATATGGTTTAAAATTCATTTCGAAAGCCAGAGTAGAACAGAATTTATTTTAATGTGATATTCATATTAAAAGAGCTCAATAAATTTATTTCTATCCAACATTATAGAAGACTGGATAGCAAAATTCGGTAGCTGAATAACATTAGGATTATTAACAATAAAACTCACCTTCTGTGGTTTTGAAAAATCTCATTATTGCACCATGTTACAGAGGGAGAGTATATTACTAATCTTTATGCAAGTAAGAGGAAATAGTTTTAATCAATATTTAATTTCTCATTATGATTGAATAAATGTTATCAGCAATCATATAAATAAATTTTAATGAAAAAATGGTTTTCAAGATTTTAAATAAAGATGGATTTTAAATGATCCAGCTAGAAAATTGTACAGTCAATCTCCCTTATTTTGCTAACCTCTACCAACAAGAACTCAGCAAAGAAAAGTGTTTTATGCTTTATAAGGAAACTGCCGATTATGTAATAGATGTTTGAGAACTAATCAGGAATACTGTAGAAATTTCATATTAAATAGAGGGTTCATAGAGGGGTAAGTTTGAGAAATGTGTTAGAATTTGAAATTGTATTACGTTAGAAATTTTATACATATACCACTACTTATCCTCTTGGAAAAATGTCATTATTTTTGCTAATACCAGAAATTTGATATAACAAATTTCAAATTAAAATTTTGCACAAAAAAAATCTAATTTTAAAGGCTTTAGAAGCAACTGATTACTTAAAATGCTATTTTCTGATGGAATTTAGAAACATCCCACTGAAAAAAACCGTAAAATTATAGTGTAGATTGAAATTGTACAAAAGAAAATACTAATTTGTTTAAAGCAATAATTTAAATATTTTATTTGTATTTGTTATGCGGCTTATGAAATTTCCAATTAAGCAGCAGTTTCTTATGACTGAGCAATTTTTTTCCTGAATTGCCTTCTGGGGAAAGGAAGAAA
This sequence comes from Stegodyphus mimosarum, assembly GCA_000611955.2. Taxonomy (NCBI): domain Eukaryota; kingdom Metazoa; phylum Arthropoda; class Arachnida; order Araneae; family Eresidae; genus Stegodyphus; species Stegodyphus mimosarum. The sequence goes on along the minus strand of KK117579.1, from coordinate 23,975 downwards.
GAGAAGGGGAGAATTGTCTTATCCTATATAAAATAAAAATGATATAATTTTAAAGCTGTTTAATAACGCAGCCTTTTAGAGCTGCAACAATAGCTCAGTATTTTTCAGTAAAGGGAAATCAAACTTCTACAGTTTTATAACGTAATGTCTTAATTAACTAATAAATGTGCTCAGTATTAATAATATGAAGTCACGCAGACATGTGATTTAGATAATAGAAATAATGAAATAGTTCTCTCTTAAAAGCCTAGTGTTATCTGTGTGTAGTACCACAAGTGGAACTTGACATGTCGCTTGTGCAAAGAACAGAATTTACGAATCAATATTTATTGATCTGACATAAAATTTTGTTCATATCAAGTGCATAAAACAAATCATGTTTCTAATTTCACTACACAGGTTGTTTAAACACTTTTTGAATGATTTCGTAGGCGTTTAATCAGTGCTTAAAATATAAAGAGTACTTTTTTAAGTATTCGATCTGATAAATATTTTTCTGGACTGACAGTCTGTGTCCTGATAGAAAGGCTTAGAAATCAAAGGTACAACAGTCTATACGTGAAATGTCAGAGTACTTCTCAGGAATACGTTTAAAAGGTATATATACAATATCAGTATCAGTCTTCGCTTTTTCAAGGAGTGCAGTGGTGTATTTCAAAGTACCATTTGTTGCTTTGAAACAAATGGTACTTTGAAATAAGTAATAGCTTGATGGTAAGTTGCTTGATGAAATTTCACTGGTAAAAGTTTACAATTGGGTGCCCCTTGTTTTTTGGCGATTCTGTTTTGATGCCAAGATCGGCGCCAATAAGACACAATTTCAAGATGGCGGCTACACAAAACCAAAACAAGAAGTCAAAGAATTTCACAAACTCCGTGTCCATGATAAATCGACCTATTCTCACTTAAAAAAATCATCAGAGAATTGCACAAACTAGTCATTGCACATTTTGACTTTGTCCATGTGCACATCGATTTATTTTCAATTAAATAAATCAAGAAGCTAAAACCATGTTAAAACTCTCATGGTAAACAGAAATGGGGTTTCATCGCCAAAACTTAACAAAATTTTTCGCCAAAAAACAAGGGGCATCCAATTCTACACTAGAGCCATTTCACTATTTCACTAAGTCATTGGAATAAAGAAATGGAATTTCTTCTGTAAATATCGCGCAAACATTCTCTTGATAGTAAGCTGAGTTAATTTAAATTTATTTTTCACTCTTCTTATTTTTAATTTCCCATTTTGAGAGAATTCTGCGACAGTCATAAATCCCTAATTGAAATTTTCTGAACATTTACGGAACCGGGTTTAAATTCTTTTTTGCTCTTCTTTCTCGAGAAGGAATAGACCTTTTCTTGTTACACACATTTTGATAAATTTGTGCTTCATGAAGAGTCACAATATATTTTTGTTTATCTCCTAAGTCTTCCTAGAGATTTCTACAAATTGCTCTGCGTTGAGTCATATGCCTCGGCGAAAGCTGGTGAAAGGTGCATTTTTTGACATTTAGAAGTCGTAAATCTTGATTTATTATTTTATCTATTACTGTAACAGATGTATTAAGGACTTAGTAACTGATTTCTGCGCCGGTGGATTTTCTCTTGCTACCAACTATTTAACTTTAGTCTCATTAGATACAGTACGTACCTTTTCGGGTATCTGTTTTGAGTCTTCATGAAGAATGATTGACTGTTTTACCTTTTGCGATTAATAATCTTACGCATTTTTCACTAAAAAATTTTAATACTATGCATTTCACAATGTTTGTGAAACATGGATATTCGGAAAACGCAAAAACATAACATCCAACTCCCAGCTTATTTGCATGCAGCATTTTGAAAAAAGAATAAATTTAAAAGTTGCAGATAATATTTCTTATTTCAATAAGGAGCTGTTGCCAGAAATTTTTATCCCAAAGCATTTGAATTTTTTTTAATTATTTATGAAAATTATTCCAAAAATATGTAAACACCCTCTATAGTTTGTGCAATGTTGTTTATAAATCTATAAAAAAACTGTATCATAAATGATAAAGATTTCTTTTCCTCTTAAAAGCAGAGTAACTGTTATTTGCGGCACAAGTGGTGTATTTGCGGTTATTTTGCGATAAATTTACAAACTGATTCTACTATTCTTATAAAGGTAACGACATAATATTATCTGTAACAATTACTGAAATGTATTTTCTTTGAGAGAATCAAACACATCAATTTATTTTGCAGATTGCTGTATTTTAAACTCAATTGCAACAAGTCATTTTTAATTTATTACCTCGAAAAGCGAGCCTTTAAGAAAATTTTAAATTTCTGTTAAGTGCAATTTATTTCAATATATTATTTCAAGCTGAAAATAAACTGAAAAATTTTAGTTAACTATTTTTAATGTAGTCAAATTGCCTAATAGAGCCCTATCCTTTTGTTTTAATACTGGAGCTAAGAAATTTTTATTACAATTGATTGAATTTTATAATTTCTACAGAAAACATTGACTGGAAATGTATATGAATTATCTATATAATGGTATTTTAAATTTCAAGATACTATTCTATAAATTAATATAATCTATCCAAAAAATATTAATAATTTATGCTTAATATTCTAAAGTAATATTGTAAGATAAAGTATATTAATACTTTAAAGATAAAGTAAGATCTAAGATAAAATATATTAAATACAGAGCACGAGAGGCCAAACGAAAGCAGATGTTTCAGTAACGTAGCATGCAGCTTCAATCAATCAATTTCTAAATTATATTAAAGTACAGTAAGGGCTATGAGAAGTGGTTTATTTTCCCTTGTTTCCCTTTAGTTATAATTATTACTATTATTAATATGAAAATAATTTGATTATATTGCCGTGGATGAAAATTTCTAATAATATTTTTGAAAATGTTATTTGCATTTTAAACCACGATAGGCCGCTTCTGTGTTTTGGGATATTTCATATTGCTCCGAATACAAGATATTTAACATTAGGCTTAAAAAATCCTTATTTAGACCATTTTATTACTTCTTTCTTATTAAATCCTCAATCTCATATCAATGAAAACATACGTTATGCATGTCCTTATTATATAAAAACACCTTCGAACTGCATGGTGGTGTTATATTTTGAAATACTCAGAAAGAAATAGATATAAATTTGATATATATTAATTTCTTCTTTCTAAAAATAATTGCTTCGACAGAAGTTGATATCATTGGAATGGTCCAGCAATTCTTCAAAAATAAAGCAAAATTTCAAATTAAAAAGTAACAAATTTTATATAACTTTTCTTTCCTAAAAAGCAGGTTAATTTCATATGATATGCAGATTTATTTGCTCGTTTTGTTCAAAATATGTGCAAAATGTTTATAAAAATTTAGCACAGCGTCACAAAATTGAAAGAATAATTTTCTTTTCTAAATGAACGCAATTCGTTTTTTGTGAAAGCAATAAAAATAAACTTCTACAAAAAAAAAGTAAAAACATTCATAAAGCATTTTACGGATAGAATCACAGGCTGTGTATTAGTTGCTCAGAAATTAAATACAATTCTTTCCACTAAATCTTTTAAAATCTGTATGTATTGATCTCAATCGAATGCAAACGCAAATGATCAACAGTGGGTTTTTTTTTTGTAAAATATCCTAATTTGCATTTGATTTGAAAAAAAATTATCAATTTCAAAGTTTGCTTTAATTTGCAGATTAACGAAAAAATACAAATTTTCAGAAGAATGTCCTGACAATATTCTCATAGAAATTCGTCAAAAATATTACCAAAGAAAAATCCCTTTTACTTACTGCAACAATAAGAATGACTAATAGCGTGAATGAGCTGAGGTACATCATTTTCAAAATTTCTTTGAGTGGGATTGGTAACAAACGGATCAAATGAAAAGGCAGTTTACCAGAATGCCAGGTAAATAATCATTTTATAGTTCTGTCATTATCTCTTCCAAAAGAAGTTCAGAAGCTTCCGCTGTTTGCTTTGCTGTTATTCTAAATATTTTTATCAGAAATATTACTTCAGCAGCAGTTGGAAAACCCGCTTTTGTATTCAAGCTCTTGTAAGTACACCGCGTCGATTTATTTATTTAAGCTGATGAAACAGCGCAGGGGAATTTAGAGCTTCTACAAGATCCTTGAGTAATATTTGTATGGCTTATTCCGATTCGAGGATATTCTGTGTTAAGTAAGATCATGGATTATACGGCTGCTGTGGTATAAATAAATAAATAAATAATAGATAAATAATGATAATAAAGGCGAATAAAAGTCTTAACCCTTTATTGATCTCTTCCGCCAGTTGAGATGTTAGTTAAGGTTTCTTAACAGCGAATCCAGTATGGCATTTGTTGTGGATTCCCATGTTCTTTCTTGATTCTTTTATTCTAGAGATCGGAAAAGTTTCTCTTTTATTTCTCGGGAAAATTTTAATTACATTGATTGTTTAATATAAATGTTCGCTGCTGGATTGGTTATTTGAATCCGGAAAGCATGTGAGGACTAATTGTTTTAGGAGAGACTTGCCTTCGTGGAGGATTTTTTAAGGAAAACATTCTCAAATCTACCGTATATGTGAGAAAAATCCCGAAAAGGCCTATGCAAAAAGCTCGTTACCGAAATTTGAGCCCAGCTCGAAATATCAGTGTTCAGTGGTCTTAACCCCTCGTCCATAGCTGAGCCTTCTGATATGCAGGGAATGAATTGCTAAAAAAGAAGAATTAGATTCTTTGTCGCAATTAGCTGTTTTTCGATTGCTTTTTAATTTTCTAAGTTGTTAAATAATCGTAAAATTGTATTCATTGTGATATATGCATGGATTTTCAAGTGCTCAATTTTTTAAAAAGAAGGATACGCTAGTAAATATTGCACATGTTAGCAAACAAGTACTTTACCAAAATTCAGTGATTTTGTTGAAGGACTTATTTGCTGACTGTTTTAGTCACTGATTTTGTGTCTTTAACTGAAAATTAACTAAAGCTGGGTTACTGGTAAGAACTGAAACTTTTGTATTACTGGTAACACTCTTGTATTCAAGCTTCCAGTCCATAACGTAATGTGTAACATAAATGCGAACCAATTTCCCTTAGAAAGTTCGCCACAAGGTATCCCTTCCATTAGACAAATAGCCCTAGCGTGCTTTGCTGTAATTGAAATAAGAATTCTTTCTGGGAAATATGGGCTCCAAAATTTTTAAATAATGGGGAATGACGATTTTTTATGATGCTCATTGCTTGGGTTTCTTGCGAAATAGCCTGTTGCAGGCTGTCATCGTAATTAAAACACACGCATAAGACTGGACAACACGAAAAAAGTAAACATATATAGAGAGAGAACATAAAATTAATCGAAGTATATTACCTTTACAGCTCTTCTAGCTGCGCAACATTTGAAACAAACTTTTCGTTGCTTTTGTTCCTCGTTAGAAGCGTGGATTCCCCTTGGGATGTTTACAGAAGAAAAGCGAGGCGTGCCAGCTAGGCTGAAAATGCGCATATCCGAAGAGTGGTTGGAGGCTTAGAAAGTTTTCCATTATAGCCTGTGCCTAGGAAAGAAAATAATGTCGATCTAGTCATTAAGTCTACTGGACACATTTCTCCAACGATGAACTGAGATTCGTTTCGAAAAGCGAATATTTACGTCTCCGTAGGAATGTAATATTACGTCTCTATAGGGATGTTGTTCTACATACAGTGAAAAACTGGCATATTTTGCCATTTGTCATGCTTCCTAAAAAATGATGGATATAAAGGAAGACGTTGCGAAGTGGTATAATGGAGACTTGACTCACCTGCAAATATTTTCTAAAGGTTCCAGTACGACTGTTCGCTCTCCCGACAAAGTTTTGTCATTTTTCTCTCGCTAACTGCGGGCGCAGTTACTCGTGGAAATGATCATTTCTGGGATTCGCTTGGCTGATGCGTGGTTGCTATTATTGTTGCTCTTAGAGCTGTATTAAAGCTGCAGCATTCCTTCTTAGAAAGTACAATAAATTATGCTCTGAATTTATTGAAACTCTCTGAGACATTAAGTATGTTAGACTGCTGTGAGACAATGTCCACAAAAGTCTTTACTTTACCTTTGTGTTCGCAACTGTTAGTCCTAGACATATACTTTCAATCACAAGAATGTCTCAAATAACGCAAATATTCATGTTTAACATTTTTAAAATAAAACTCAAATATTTCAACACCCGTAAAGCAAAAATTGGTCGAGATATTTGATATTAAAATTAGAAATTATATTGTATTTATATACGCGATTAAAAATGAACTATCGTTTGGAAAAGAATTTCCGATATTAAAAGATAAACTAACGAGTATTTCTGTGAAGATTTTTATAAATTCATTTATATCAATACAATTTTCAATATATGTTCATTAATATATATTTTTTTCAAACATAGAGATCTTATTCACGGAATCTTAGAGTATTCGTGTTTTAGAACAGCAGTCTCCAGAATTTTTAGATCGCGTACCCCTAAGATAAAAGTAAATATAAGTTTTACACCGTATAATGTAATGTAATATTATAATTTTATTACATTACATTATATTATATTATACTATTATTATTAAGTGATCCTGAGCCCACTGCTTTGGAGTGCCACAAATATCATTTTGCGTATTCCACTTTGGAGACCACTGTTCCGGACAACACAGGGAGGTATTTTCAACTAACCAAAAATGCCTAAACATGAATATTTATGTCATTTAAAAGGTTTTCGTAAGTAAAAGCATAGGGCTACGACCAACGACTGCGAAAATAAAGGCGACTTTTATGGATACGATGTGTATATTGTGTTATTATTTTTCTTTCTTCTCTTCCAATATGTATAGAGAGATTCTCCATTTTTGTTACTGTCTTTCATGTTTATTATATGTAGCTCAGTTTTCCTGGCATTTAGAAGTATATTGGAAATAATATCAAAATCGGAAGCTCATTCGATATTTAAGTATTATCTTTATAAAAAGACAAAATTTATGAATATTTTAAGTGGCGAGTGGATTATTGAATTGCCAACATGAGTGTTCTATATTTTCTTACTAATATTTTAGTCTTTAATCATAATATAAAAGGAAATCCTTTTTTGTATAATGTTTTTAAATCTACTGTGATGATATTATTTCTGCTCTTAAGATTTTGTTTACTGTATCAATATACTTACGTTAAAATTTTAGCTCCAGAAAACCTTATCAGTACTTTCGATGCCTTATTAAGCAACAAAAAGTACTGATTAGACATTGCAGCAATCTGTTATTATCTGCAGAATTCTGCTTAAGACATCTACGCAAAGAAGGAAGAAGTTTGTATCCGCGGCCTATTAAGATAACATAGAAGTGCGGAATAAACATGCAAAATAATATTAAAACCCTACTCCAATTCGGCATAATCTTCAAATTGCTATGATATTGTGAAATATATGTTGTATAGAAATATATACATATCGAAAGCATTATGTAAGAAATGTTATGTAGTAAATGTTTCATAATATGCATAAGAAATAAGTATCGTTTAAAATCTAACGTTCCTTCGCCAAGAATGCCATTTTAAATTCCAAAATTTAGATAGAAGAACGTTATAATTGTGTTTAAAATTAAAATTTTTATTACCATGTTTAATGGTACTAATTTTGAATACATTCTCATCATTTGCAGAGTAATTTGCAATTATGAATTTTTAATTCCAAATTTAAATAACTGAAAAGTGGAATATTTCCGTTCTAGGTATAGATACAGAATCTGTTTTTGATTAATAGACATTACATTAGGTGCAGTGTCAAAAATTACAAAATACAATTTCTAGTTCTAAATTTTCATTTAAAATTTATTCACAGTTTCATTAGAAGATTTTCATAATACCACTGTAGTTATTTGACTATAATTATTTTATTGTGTAAACTTTTTGCCTAATTCAGAGCGTTTCAGAATAATGTTTTTATATTCAAAACGTAAATCAGCATTCAATAAATGACTCAATTTAAGATCAATTAAAAATGAATGGCTCAAAGTGACAGAGAATTTTCTTTAATTTTTTAATTAATTCTGGAAAATTATACAAAGCATTTATTCGTATGTCTGAAATTATATACAGCAAACGCCGCTTTATGTAATCACATTTGCCTACGGTTACTTTGAACACATTAATGATGACAAAAATAGCCTTCAAAATAGCAATGGAATTTAAATAATGTAATAGTATTATAACTAGAAATATATAAATAGGTGATACCACAGCATTTTAATTAGATGCCATAAATTAATTTATGAATACCCCATAATGTTTCTGGAAATTATTTGATGGATTCGGTATCTCCAATCTTAATACTTGGAAGGCATCCTTCATTGGAAGAGAATATGCCAAAGTAAAATTTAAAATTAGGCGGCAAGAAAGCAATCTTAGTTTAGCAGGGACGTTTACAAGGAATTCCCTTTTTTCTCAGGGGTAAAAAAAATCTGCAGGAATATTTTTGCTCCTGAACTCAAAAGGTCTGCTTTTGATAGCCCACAAAATCGGTATAGTTAATGAAAATCGAAGTCAAACTAAATTTTTTCAGGGTGTCTAGTTTCATATGGTAGTAAAAAATTGAAACAAGCTATTTTGTGAGTTAATGCCTTACTTGGTGATATTTTTCTATCACATCTATGCTTCCATATGCAAACGGGCTGCACTTCCGCATTTCGATAACATTAACCTCGATCACCCTAAGCGGCGAGTAGTTGAAGAGCACAGCCAACTAGATTTTAAGCAATTAAAACGCTTATGTTTGTAGGTAACAATACTACGGTCCAGCTCCTGTTTTAATTTTAACATAGAAAATATCGCAAACAAGAATTGATCGGCTTCCGGATAGTATTTCAGCCCATAAAGAGCAAATTCACAGCACACAGAAAAAAGGCCATTACTTAAAAACCCAGTCGAAACCATACCTTGACATTAGAGTTTTAAGGTCAAGTATTTATATTTATATAATTTATCAAAAGTATTTGTATTACTTTAAATTTATGCATATATTTAACACGTTCGCTACTGGCAAGCTTATATATGAGCCATATGGCACCCTCAAGCAGACCGATGACTCAGATGAGGAATGGCGGTAAGACGTGTTCCTTTATGATTTCTTGGTAAAGATACTGCTCATAACTGCTGCTGTTGTTGTCGTACCTCATTTGCCTGGTCTTCTGTCAGGAGCCTTGAGCACCATGCAGGTAACATCACGGCCTCTTCTTAGTTAGGTCCCAATTTTTAGAAAAACCCTGGGGAACGAGTCTGTGGGTAAAAACGTTTGGCCCTCTATATATTTACGTATGTCCCATGACACAAAGACGCTATGGGTTTACTACATCTATGCCTTCTCGAACCCTGGGAACTCGATGGATTCGAACCCTGGCTCCTTCGCTATGATAATCAGAGTCATTAACCACTATACCTTTGGCCAGCTGGCCATAGCTACTGCACTCGAATTAAGTAGGCATCTATAGGAAGCTATGACTCATATTTGTGACAAGTGGTCACTTATTGTTTAAGCAACAATAAAGTTTATATAACATTAAAATTTTTGAAATAATAATAAAATCTTGTTTTTGATTCAAACAAATCTGAATCATCATACTGGAATTAGTTTTCGGAACTACTATATCAAAACATGCTCTTTGAGACAGTATGCTCTTTTAAACGATGGCGAACGTGTTAAATTGCGGATACAATCTTACTGTTGCGTCGCAATGTAGGTGGAAATGTTTATGGATATTCCCTTTTGACGCTTGCGAATCGGTATAAGATACTGCTGTTTGTAAATTGATAAACTTGACTAGGGAGCTTGGTAACGCATAGCCAAACCGACAATCTTGCGGAAGTTCTAATAGCCTCAAGTTCTAATTGATATCTTCAAACTAAGACACTAAGGAAAAGATTAAAAATAAAAATCTGGATTTTTCCTTGCCTCTCTACTGTTATCTAAGAACAGTGTTTCATTAAAATAAGTATTCATCTTTAGTGCTCAAAACCTTAACGAGTAAGTCAGTCTTAGATAAATCATTCATGTCTTGAAAGTTTGTTATTAGAATTTGTCTGCACTTATTGGGCTGATGTGACTGAAATGTTCAACAGATATATGTCACCTTCAAATAGTATTTAGGTGATTAGAGTACCAATCTGATTAATTAAAATAGTCTCTTTTAGCATGCATTGGTTTTTGTAATGGCTTCGGTAACCACTGGATTCCTCGTTTAAGGAAATCAGGTATATATGATCTGTAAAAGTTGTCAAGTGTATACTGGACCTCAATATCCTGAGCGAACTTTTTGAGGCTAAAAAACGATAAAGGTATTTAATGAGGAGTTCAGAGGAATAAAGGCAGGACAAAGAAGAATTTCATACTGCAATTCGCTGAGAATCTGTATATTTTGTTATGGAAGTTGAGGGTATTACGTTTGCTGACCACTGCTGGAAGTTTCAGCGTGCATGCGATGCAATTCAGCTTTATAACGATCCAGTATGATAACTTCCACTGTGATGTGAAAACGACACAATGAATTATTCCAATAATAGACCACCATTAGCAGTTACAATTTGTTTAAGGGTGGATAAGTGGTTTGGAACAATGATTTGGTCTTGCCATGAACCACTTATTGTCCTAATCGATTACGATTGTCGTTTCAATACGTGGTAGTATAATTGTCGTGAATTTTTCATTAGATGCGAGAATATATAAAATCCTTCAGAATTTAGTAAGAATTTACCTAAATTCTATAAATTTCTATAAATTTTTCCTAATAGAATTTATAGAAATTCTTCCCGTGTATTCCTCAGATCACGCGAACTACTCTCTTTCAGATGACATAATTTCTTAACTGATGGAAATTCATGCGGCATTTATGTTCCAACTTTTCTCCTTTACCGAAAACGTGGAGGCTCTGGGCAACCGGTATTAAGTATATCAAGTTTGTCTGGAATAGCATGACACTTTGGCGTAAATTATTTTACTATTTTCTTAAGGGTTATTATGAAATTATTGTCGATGATGGCCAAGAGGCTCAATGTCCAGGATTATATCCCTAATATGAAATTCTGTGTCGCATTAGTGTAAAGTGGATTCATTAGCCTTAAAATGCAAAATGCAGTGTTAATATTTTGCATCCCAAATTTTGAATAGATGTACCAGTTTAAATTCTTGCAGGAAATTTCGTCAAATTTCAATTGCATTATACCGGCTGATGATCTCGGTAGTACAGAATGTTCTACAGATTGACGCTGTGTCGCAATACATGTGACTTCAGTGGACCAATACTCATGGATCCAAGGACTTTATTTTTATTACTCTTACATATGAGTCCTTGAATCGCTGACTTCATGTTTCTAAGCAAATGTTTTTTAATTTGGTTTCATTTTTAGAACACGTTGCTGCCGTGCCTTCAGTTGAGGCTAACTTTTTTTAGCTTAAACATCATTAAAGACATTTGCTGTTCTTCTGATGTCAAATCTATGTTAGTTACCACAGTTCGCTGTAAAAGTATAATAATTCATTAAGTAAATGAGGCGACTGCGAATGTATAGTAGATTTATGCTTCGGTAACACTTATTTTGTCTTCATAATAAGTTATTTTTAATTTCGCTCTAATCTGTCTACCTCCATTGTATACAACTTACGATCATTTCAGGGAAAAGAGCAAATTAGTTAACTAATATATTAAGAATCATATAAAAAGGCGCCCGTTTAAATAGCAAATTTTATTAATGTTTGATTTTTGTCTCTTTGACAACTCTAAAGTGGAGCTCGGTGTTTCCTTCTTCACCTATATTAGAGACATGGACCTGACTGAAATTTTAGGTTTGGTTTTTAAGTGAAATTCTGAAACTGGAGCGGTAATTTAAGATAAGAATTTTTGCACTCCAGTATAATCCTCTGAATCAAATGGCCTTTATTGGGAATTTGATATGTTTCTATATTAAACTTGTAAATACTATATGGCTGTATTCATATATATGTTAGGCTTAATTTACAAAACAATTATGGGTGAATAAGCTTATCTTTCTTCCACTTTCTTCTGTTGTTTGTGTGCTTTAATTATTAAGGTATAGCATTTCGGTTATTTCTCAAAGCCTTTAAAACATTAGAATAGAAGAGAAACACGCCAATGTGACAATCAAATTCGCTGAAACAACCTTGTATTTGGCGTACATTTACTAAAAACACTCATTCGATTTCGAGGGCAGCTAAAGGTCCCTCCTCATCAGGAGAACAAAATATTTAGAAAAGGGAAAACAACCTCAGTAACGGCTTTTTTATACTCTCGGGTAGAACACGCGCGAGCAGGCAGTGCCATCTATCGGCAAAATTAATAATCAACAATTATAAAACATACCGTTACAGTTGTTAACCAACATAGCAGTAAGAATCAGTTGCAATGAAAGCCGACTGCAATTTATTGCTACAAAGCATTGTTAAAACGGAAAAGGGTAACGGACACGCAAGCGCACACACACATACCATTTAATTTACGTACGGATTTCTTACTCTAGTCACAGCAGCAAAAAAGGGATTTAAAGCATTACAACTGTGATGCTTCTTTCTAGCGTGCATTTAAACATACAACAGCTATGCAAGAATTGGCCATCTCAATAACATTAATTCCAACATTTATTTAATTTTAGATAATAAGATAAAAATTATCCAAACTCTAATAGTCTTAATATAAATACTCTTCTATTAACTTAATTATTTAATACCAATAAAAATTAAATGAATTTTAATTAATTTTACTTTAAAAATACAAATCTATTAGTAGTAACATATGCTCAAAAATTACTTTTAGAAGAGACCGTATAATACTTAATACGTAATTCATAAAAGAGGTGAATGCTTGAAAAAAGTTTCAGAGACGTTGCTCTAACGTCTTCTAACGTATATATATGATTTAAAGAAGTAAAGTTAGATATTGTAGAATTATTGAAAAGGATAGATAGAAAATTCCAGATACTGGAGGCCAGAATCTTGAAATCTGCTGTTACGGGATTTTTGGTGGTTGTTGTTTTCCCAAGTGGCAGGACAGGTACAAGTATAAGTGGGCAGGTAAAGGCATGAAATTTCACCATTGGTAGTATACATGTAATTTCGCCGCATTAACTACTAAGCTCCAGCCCTTGTTTTGACTGAGAATACCGCGTGCTCTCAATTCTCTTCCCCTACTAGCAACCTCTCGAGAGACTTTTCGGCTGGCCATGTATTTTGAGTGCCTCCATGCTCCACAGACACTGTACACTTACAAACATCCATGCCTTCTTCGGGATTCAAATCGGAACACAAGGACACAGCAGCCAAGGTCACTAACCACTACGCATAACAAGGAAGCAAATGGCTAGATATTTTCAACGGCATTTGTTGGAAATATCCAAACTCATTCGTCATTTAGCGGTCTCGAATGGAAGTACCCTGACAAAGTTGTAGAAGATTTTTCATGTTTTCTGCTCTGAGAAACCTGAAGTCTTTAAAGTGGAGGCGTATGGAATTTGCAAATCTCAAATGATCTCTGGAGTGAACTTCAATTACTGTTACGTATTCTAAGAATGATTACCGGCTGCGGACTTCTGAGCAATACCAAGAGGATCCGCAAGTCCGCTTAAATGACATTCATTGGTTCATTGAAGGAAGGATCAATGCTGTGACTGAGAATGAAGATATGATAAGATGCCAAACCAATTGACAGAGTATTCAGATGACAAAACTGCCTTTTTTTCATATTGTTTCTGTTCTCACTTTTTATGCAACTTGTGAAACTTTTATTTTTTAATTTTGAAAAGTATTTTGTGTCGGAATTTAGCCGAGTATATTCAGTCACCTGATACAAAGGCATACTAATGGACATAAAATAGCTAAGTTTAAAAAATGGTGTTATCAAACTGATATATAGTTAGTGAATTCACCCTAACTTGACTCCCCATCATAGCACTGAATAAGCAATAGGTAGGCGCTGCCGCGCTGGGAGAGGATTAATTAGATCATTGCACAACACTCGAGCGCTATCTGCCTAAGATAGCCGGCTTTCATTTTTTAGACGTTTTAGGAAAATTGGCTCGTATTCACGTTACACATTCTTATGTAGTCTCATGGTGACTGCATGAGATTTGTGGACTCTCATGGTGGAAACTCTCATGCTGCCAGCCCTATCGCTGAGATCTTAATTTTCGGCTGAATTTGAATTTTTATTTTCGAACTGGTTTGCCACTTTCCAGCTTGCAATGGGCACTATCTTGTAACCACTCTTCTGAAAAAGTACATTCATTTATTTAATAATAAGATAGTAACGAACGAAATAATAGATGAACATATTGAAAATTTGCGTGAAATATTTTCGCACCAAAACAAAGCCGCAATAAAAATAAATGCCGCCAAATGTAAGTTCGCTGCTCGAAAACTTCGCTACTTAGGGAGGCAACATATCTGGTAAAGATATCGAAACAGAAAATTAAAAAAATAATAGCGGTTAAAAATTACACTCCTCCAAACATTGCAGAGAAACTGTCATCATTCTTAGGCATGTATTCATATTATAAGACTTTCAAAAGACTTCGCTCAAATAGTCGAACCATTATTACAGTTAAGAGAAAGAAAAATTAGTTTACATGGTCAGCCGAGGCCAATACGGCTTTTCAAAGATTAAAGCAGGACTTAATACAAACGTCCGTGTTAAAGTTTCCAAAATGGGACTAAGAAATTTCGGGAGACCCCAACGATTGTGTTGTTGAAGCTGTTCTCATGCAGAACGGCCCACCAGTGGCGCATTTTAGTAAAACGCTTAATCCCCTGCAGAGAAACTATAGCACAGAGCGAGAAATGCTCGCAGTCTGTTAGCCAAACAAAGTTGAGTTTATTTGCGGAAGTCGGCAATTACAGTTTATTCAGACCATGCGGCCGTAGGAAGTTTGTATTCAAAAAGGAAGAAAATATGAACTATTTTATCCTAGCAGAAGAATTTTTTATAAGTCAATTGCAAGTAATTTAGTGGAGAATAATTTTTAAGCAGAAAAAAATGGAGTTGATGCAAGAACATCACCCCGCTATGATTTACTATAACTTGAAGGTGCGTTTAAGTCAAGAAGAACGCATTCAATGTCATTTCAATGTTATTCAATTCAGGTAGCATTTGGAAATAAAGGTCCGTCTCGTTCTAATGTATTCAGATAGTTTACAGAATTTCACAGAGGTCGTAACTCCCTTCAGAATGAACACACGGAAAGGCCGTTTTCAGCAGTAATCCCGGATAATGTCTCTGCCATACGGAAAATGTTAATCGCTGAAAATCGCTGGATCTACTAAATGATACAGAAGGAAACCGATACTAGATCCGCTGCCGTACATAAAATTATTCGCGAAGAATTGCATGTGAAAAAAAACTACTTTGTTATTGGGATCCCCATAATTTAACTGAGCACCAAAGAGAGAAGCGTGTCAGAATCAGCAAAGAAACTTTTAAATTACTTAAAGATGGTGGTCAGCACATTATTTCTGAAATCGTAACTGGTGAGGAAACGTTTATACAATTTTTTGACTTTTCAAGTCAAGAAAGTAAAGTATGGATCTTTGATCCTGCTTCTACAATGGCGAAAAGACTTCACGCCACGAAAAATGTAATGTATGCCGGTTTCTTCAGAAATACAGGAGTAGCCAAAGCCATCAAGCTGGAAGGACAGGAGACAATCACAGCTAACTCGAACACCACTATGTGCCTTCCAGAAATTCTTTTAGAAGTGAATTGTAGAGGTCTCATGCTCCACCATGAAAATGAATCCTCATTCATCAAGATTAATAGCTGAAGATCTTGAACAAAAACACATCAGAGTGATAGAATTTCCTGTCCACCTGATTTACCTATGCATGAATTTTGGCTATTTTTTAATCTAAAAAAGAAGTTACCTGGACGGCGTTTTCATTACAAATGACATTCATCAGGCTACAAATGCATTTTTCTCGTCGATTCTAAAAAAGGAATGGCCTTGAGGCATTTAATCTTCGGAAAATCCGCCTACAGAAGTGCATTGAAGCTAGAGGAGATTACTTTGAACACACCTAAAATTTCGTGAGTATAACTTAAGAAACCTACGTGTATCTCAAAAATTTCAGATTCACCCTCGTAGAAGAACTGCAAACAGATCCCAAATTTAAAAGTATTTATGCTTATTTGAACGATCCGGATAATTTTTAACACACAGACATTACGGCAATAAGAAAAGACCTTTCGTTGGACTTTGTCGTACTTAAGACTAAAACGTAATCCCCTACACAGTCTTTAGAAGAAAGACTATCATTCTAGTTAAGACTATTATTCTATTATTAAAGTCTACTTACTTTATTCCACCAAAGTATACAAGACAATATAAGTTATTTTTCATGTTTCTTAATAATGAAATAATTTTGCTAAAAACATAGAAACTTTTTTCTTAGACATTGTGTTCTGATATGCAGATCTTTGCTGTGTCAGTTGAAACAAAGTAATATACCACAACCGTTGTGCGACAAAGAATAGATTGTAATTTTTTCGGGAAAAGAACATTCGGCCTTAATAGCTAATATGCACTGAAGATAACGGAGAACGTAGCAGCCAGCATTTGGAAAAAAGTACTTCGACTGTTCATAAATGATTCTGTAACATTCCCGTACCCGCATATGCATTAAAAGAAAGTTGTTAAAAATTTGCTTACCTAATTACATACCCCTTTTTATTAATCTTTTTATTATCTTTAATGAATATAATACCCTAAAATATGCATATGCAATTTGACTTAAAAAATTTCGTTCCTATTAATGAAGGAAAAAGTGTGTCATCAGTTACTGGAATTCCCTAAAAGATAAAACGAACTACTGATTTACAACGACTTGATATGAAATTGTAATATCTCTTTCTCAGGCTATTAAATTATTAAAAACAAAAAAGAAGCAAATCAGGAATAATAACACCTGTCAATTTCTCGCTCGAAGTTTCTTGGGAAACAGACAGCTAAAGTCTGAAATAATACAATCAGTCTCTGGACTTTATAAAAAGGATGATTTTGAGATAATTATTATTCACTTTGTTATCAATAGAAGTAGGAGCAGTAAAATTCACAGCAACAGAAATGAAGACTATCTTACTTTGTCTGCTCGTTTGCGTGGTGCTTGTAAGTATTATTTTATAAATCAGATATGTATCATGAAGACACTCGTAAATTTGACAAAACCTTTGCTTAAACATTACTTAGATCGCATATTAGAGTAAATAACAGTACGATTCAAAATGCGTTGACTCAGAGTTCATGGATGCGAAAGAAGATACAATGTTTTCTAATCGAATCTCTTTGATACTCTTGAACTAGATTTGATGGATGAGCAAATACCTTAGTATTATGCCATAATTTAATAATTCATTCCGACATTTCATTGTATATTGAAATAAGATCGCTTGTACATGAAGGATCAATATACTGTTATTACAGTATTTATAACATACATTTTTAATACGATAAAAAGTGAATATTTTTCCACTCTCATTCATTATTAACTTAAAGTATCAGAACTAAGTACGCAGAACACTGATATTTTCTCCTTTTTTCATTTCATCGCCATTTTAATTTCTGTAAATGCATGTCTGCTTTTATCATTTTCCTTATAACACATATGCAAGTCAGTTGTTTACTAGAAAGTGTTTTAAAAGC
The DNA here is from genome assembly GCA_000611955.2 of Stegodyphus mimosarum. NCBI lineage: Eukaryota > Metazoa > Arthropoda > Arachnida > Araneae > Eresidae > Stegodyphus > Stegodyphus mimosarum. The sequence goes on along the minus strand of KK117579.1, from coordinate 6,297 downwards.
GACCCTTCTTAGGCAAGATAGCTATGGAATGGTTTGGCGTTAGTATTACGCCTAGGTAGGATTTTAGTTTAATTAACCAATTCTTGTTTAAATTTTAAATTATTGTATAAATTTTTCTTCTTTTCTCTTGCTTCATTTCAACTTAATATTCTTGATGAGGTTTTGAAATTCATCTCGTACTTATAAAGACACAAGAATCATAAAGATATTCTTTGAGAATAAGATTAGTTAAAAGGAAATATGTTTTGCTTTAAAAGGATATCTAATGATTCGTTTGTAGTCTTAGCAGACAAAAAAATTATCCTGAGCAGAAAAAAACAGCCGAATTAACAAAGGGAAATATCAAGTCTGTAGAATGAGTAAATTCTCTTTTAATTCATGGAGGTTCATTCTTGGTTTTAAATCTTGGAATTCCGCAACTCGCTTCCACAATTAACTCCTACTCCACAACTTGCTTCCACAGTTCCACAACAATTATTACGATTTATTTTTTTGCTCCAGAGTTCTCGGTCCTGCAAATTTCAGACAACTTTGAGTTACAATTTCAGTGTCTTTTGTACAGAAACTTTAATTATTGCAGCAAGATACGAGTAAAATTAATTATGTTCTTGCATTGCTTCGAACTACGTATCTTCCAGTTGCTAGATGGAAGTGTTTGCACTTTTAACATAACAGCACGTACCGCAAAATACAATAACTCCTTTAATTGTGCAATTACTGCAGACAAATGGACATTTTATGTTTACTTTTATCTTGAAGTTTTTATTCTCATTAGTAAAACCATATAGACTTGACTTTAGCAAAAAAAGGTTTCATCAGTTTGTTTTGACAACTTACATTTAAAATATAACAATCTGAAATATTACAATAGTTTAATAAAATGCATCTTTATTCGACTCATGTTAATCAAAATCTGGAAGTAAAATAAGACCAAACGCATTATTCACATGCGACCTATTTTATGGCAATAAAAATCATTTCTCATCATATGCGACTGATTTTGAATGCCCCGTAATAAATGGATTTCCCATTTCAATTTTGTGTGTTTTTATTAGAATCAATAAAAAACACATTTGTTTGTGATTTTGCTTTTTTAAACTTCAGCTGAATATGGGATTGCAGAATAACTTGTCTAGGAAATACTTGTATATAGTAGAGTAGAATTGAACAGGGACAAGAATTCTAAATTTCTAACCGAACAACTTATTGCGTTCCACTCAGAACTATTATAACGAACTCAGCTTCTTGCAGTGTGAGCAAGTAAGTTGTTATCTAAATACTTCCAGTGCTTATACTGCTTAATTTTTGGAAATGTTAACAATGTCAAATAAGGGGATTTTAAATGCTTTGTATTTAGTTGTGGCACAGACTAGAACTTCACTAATTAAAAATTTTCGATAAATCGAAATTAAATATTTTCTCCAGTGGGAACATTTAGAAAACAGATGTTATAAAATAAATTTACTCTACAAATCAAATATTTTTAAAATGAGGCTGTAATCTTCTTCCTTTCCTTTCTTTCGCTGAGCCAAACTGGCATATTAGCTTGAAACCATATAATTTATGCTACGTGTTTTCTTTGTAAAAATCATTAAATGTGAATTAATTTGCAATTCCGAAGTCATCAATGACATTCTGTGACCTAAACAAGCAAATGCTTTTTGGCTTTTGTGAGTATACAAACATGCACTTCAGAGAAAACAGTTTGTTTTAGAAATGCAATCTACATTTATCTCTACATATAATAAAACAAAGAGTCTGTCTGTGTGTGTGTGTCTTTCGTTCATGTTGCGAGTAAGCTAATAGACCCAGGGCCACGAAATTTGGTACATAGGTGTATCTACATAAGAGCCAGTGCACCTCGAAGCGATTTTTTCGAAATTAGAATTAGAATTTTTTTTATTTTATGTTTTGTGACCAAATCGCGTCATTTTGAGACATAATGGGCTACAGGAAAGCGAGATTTCACTCTATACATTTCATTTTTACATCGTCGTGAAGCGTAGACACTTAGCTATTTTACGAACTTAAAATAAATTTCGTATTTCAATAAATCGATTAAATACGAATTTATTTAGGAAGGTGAGCTTAACACCTTTTCAGCGGAATTTTTTTTAAAAAAACTTATTTTAAAAAATGTGCTGTTTATTTTCCTTTGATTTTTGGACACGTTGAACTTTAATCCTTTCGACTCCTTTTAAAAAAAGAATTTTGGAAAAATAATAATATTTTGTATTTTTTTAAAATTTTTTAAATGAAGCTTCCGAATACACTTCTCACATCTCAGATATTTTAAAATGTAGTTTTGGCAACAATTTTCCTTTCTTATTGTTGTTGATAGATTTTTGATGAAATTGCATCATTTTGAATAGTTTCATTCTTTTAAAAATTTCGGTTTGGCAACAATTTTTCATCGTATTTCTTATGTTACTGTTTTTAAGAGACTGAAAAGTTTAAGAAATTAAAAAGTTGTTTCTTTTTGCAACGGTAAATTGTTTAATTACTTTATTAGGATAATTAACATTTGCATCAAGGGATATTGGTTGTTTCATTGTAATATTTTATACAAGTTAAATGGCTGCGATGTGACTGCTGACACATTTCCTCAGAAGATTACCTAAAGTATCATAACATTTCAAAATTTCAGAAAAAGGATCATTCAATCTATCGAGTAAGAAAATGTTTAAAAATTTTTAATTTTATTGTAGAATTTTTATATAATTTTTTATATTGTCATGGTGGTTCTTAAGAAGGGGGATATAAATTATGCTTTAACAAATGTTTAATGCACATCTCATGCAATTAATTTCCTAAAAATTCAAGATGTATATGTTTTTTCTGGAGATACATCAGGGCCGTATACAAAGGAGGGTTGGAATCTTAACAAAGAGAAAAAGTTGGAATAACTTACGCGGCCATAGGTCCCAGGTGTGTCTTTTAGGAATTTTTCCGGTACGTTTAAAAGCCAGACGAAGGCTGCCCGCATAGCTGCTAGTATTTAGAATAAAGTAAAACTGTGTTTAATATCATGAGCACTTTCAAATTTGTATTGTTATTCGACGAGTCGATCATTTAATATAATATATTTCATTTAAAAAATAAAGAGATAACTTTCATTACAAAATAATATTTCAGTTAAATTGTTTAATAATATTCCAGTTAAATTGTCGTTGTATCGTTTACATCACTTAGGTCATATATGAATATTAAAAAACTCCTTTTAAAGAATGCTATAATTGGTTTAGGAGTGCAATTTATATTTTTATTTAGAATAAAGCAAAATTGTCTTTCAGAGTGTGAGCTCATTCACATTTTATATCGTTAGTCTATGTTTTAAATTATTAATTGCATTTTCGTCAAGAATTAAAAAAGTAATATTTTTAAAATATTGTTTTGGTTAAACTGCTTAAATTAATCATTTCATGGATTGTTTCTGCTGCTGAAAGGGAAACGAAATATACAAAATACAAAAAATACTTTGCATTCTTCCAGTATCTCAAGCGGATTAGATTTTTCAGATATATCAGAACAATTTCCATCATTAATGCAAGCAGCAATTTCTGTTTAGTTGCACTAAATATATCTATAGTTTCACCTGCAGAAACTCCTAGGTACTCGTATCTTACAAGGGGTTATCTAGACAAAGGGGCTATGTCTCTGAAGGACTATTGTTTTCATTTTGCGAGTTTGCGTTGAATCACTATAAACAGCTGAATCACTTTTCAAATTGCTGCCACCGACTATTATCGTCCTGTATTACATTTGAAGAAATTAAATAATGAAGAATCTGTAAAAATATATATATGCTTCTCGCATTGTGATAAAACAACGGTACCTAGAACCATCAAATTTTGAATGACGTAATCCTACTACGAATATGGGCATCTGAAAGCCCAAATTTGAAATTTTTATTTTGTTTTATTTTCAATTTCATATCTTGTAAAACTTTAACGAATTTTTGATTAACAAACTCAAAGATTTCAAAGTGAGCAATGGCAACGTCGTACAGGAAAAACATTTTTATCTCCAGTGCGTGAGACTGTGTATCGGAAATTCTAAAGATATGCTCAATTTAAAATTATTTTGCTCTTGAACTGAATTTTATGGGCTAAGTGCGAAGAACATGATATTTAATCAATAAAAGTAACACACAAAATGTTTTAAAAAACATGCCTTTGGACTTAATTTAAAAACCGAAACTTTTCAGATTTTCTTTTTTTTTATGTAATTTTTGGTGAAATTTGAGGAGAAATTTAAAAATTTATCTTGCCGTATTTCTTTTAGTTTGTGCCAAGAATAATTCAGTTGGCGAACTTCTTAATTTATAGCAAACTATTTTTCCTTTCTATTTTTATTTATTTAGTTATTTATTTTATTGTTTTTTTCTCCGTAGGTGTCAGCAATTGAACCATCTTGCAGAAGTGACCCCGATAGATGTAGCAGTGATAAATGTTGCGTGGAATTTGGACCAATTGGATACTGCAGACCACTGCTTAAAAAAGGTTATTTAATTGACTTATTCATTAATTTTTAAATCTAGATTGTTTCTGAATTCTATTCTATTTTTCTGAAGCACCTTAATGCCAGTAATGAACTTCAATTACGGCCACATTTTACTCTTCACAGCATAAGCTGGATAAACATATTCGATACGTTAAAGACAAAAAGGGAGGGAGAATGGGAATTCGAAATTGAAGTAATAATATTCAAAGTAATAACCATTACTTTCTTAATTTAATATATTCAGTGTTAACAGCAATCTTTTATTAAAATTATACAAAACTGGTCTGAAATTCAGTCGGCAGTAGACAAGTGGATTACCTATAAACCCGTCGGCATTAATTTTTCAATTAGTGGTAATTCAGTGTAGTCTAAAAAGATACTTGTAACAGTTCAAAATTTTAAAACAACCATGACAGTTCCAGTATCTGTAGCTGTGACAACAGCTGCATTGCTTTCATTATTATTAAGCTGTTTGTTTAACTGATCGTGGAAAAGCACGCAAAAAACCTAACAAAAGGCAAGCCTTTGTGAAGCTCTCTACCTAACGAAAGAATGTCTTTGTGAAGGTCTTTCTAGGGGAGATTAGTTCCTACTCTCGTAAAAACGTAGAAAACTATGAAAGTTCCCAAATAACCAAATCAATCACTGGATTTGAACCGAGATCGAACTAGTAATTATATTTGATAATCTCATCCATTCATGCATTGATTAAAACATTAAGGATGTAGAAGTTAATAATGTTTTTCAATGCCCATTCAGTTTCAGATAAGAATGCGATAATATCTCAAAATATTATTTGCAGACCCATTTTACAAAGATTGGATCATTTAAATGAAGTGTAACTTAAAACGCTGCAACGATTAATAATAAAAGGAAAAATTGCAAATAAAAAATTGGCTAAAAATGTGTAGTTATGTATACCTCTTGAGAAGCCTTTGTAACAATTCCTATGTATTTCATTCTAAATTTATTAAATTGGTAACAATAATAAAGAAAAAAAAACTTGACTAAAATTTTTTAATTATATATACCTCTTGATACGGCTTTGTAACAATATCCAATCATTTCATTCTAAATTAATTCGATTGTTGCTTGCATATGGATTAAACATCAGTTTCTTAGCATGTTTTGGCTAAGTTGCATAGTTGCCGCTGGCCCTTTTTCCTCCTTCTTTTCCTGGAGCAGAATAAAGGAACTACTTGAGAGGAATTGATAATATATTCACACCTTTCACTCCGTTTCCTTGGATTAATAAATGATAACAAATTTCTATTTTAATTACAGAAAAGGCGTCACTTTCACGTAGTGGGAAATATAACATCTGCTTTGGGGCGTCAAGGAAGAAAATGTATGATAAAATTATCTAAATCAATATACAAGGATGGCCAAACTTCATGTCAGTCAGAGTTGAGTGTTGGAATTTAGGAATGTTCGACAGCCGCAACTAGATTTTGCAAAATCCACAAGTCCATATTTGCATCATTTTAAAAGCATTGGAACAGATTTCAAATAGAAAGAAACTTCTGATTTTAAACAATTAGTCAACGATTAGAATGTATTCTTAAGTTTTTAAATACACCAATTCGTTCCCGATATTTTCGTGTAAATGTTAGACTATTCAAGCTACGTAATGCCCAAGAAACTTCGGATTCTTCTTAAATCTGCTCCACAGCGACCCATTTTTTAAAATTATTCCGTAATTCCCTTGCATTCTTGGGTGAATCTTCGGAGTATGGTAACTTGGCGATTTTTTGGCGAAAATTTGGCGACCAACCCTGCTACAGCAACCTGCGA
>KK117578.1:128856-153214 GCA_000611955.2 Stegodyphus mimosarum | reverse complement strand
TAGTCTGTGCGGAGTCTGAATTATTTGGGTTTCATTATGGCATCCTAGATCTAAATTAATGTACACTGCGCAAAAAAAAGGGAAGGGACAGTTCTGTATCTTCCGTTCTACTGGACCGATTGACGAAATTCAACTAGCGTTTTCCGTGTGTCGAAAGCGCGACTTAGGATATATGTTAGATTCATATATAGCATTACTCTAACATAGATATTTTGACACAAATCTGAAAAATGACATGCCAATTTTTGTTTTTTCATATTTCGGTTCTACGAGTTAAATCATGTCAAACTGCCACGTTTCGTGAAAATCGCACGAGTATTTTTTAAAACATTTTAGATCCTCAATGTGAATTGAATTTGATATATATTTATTAATATCTCTTTTTTATTAAATTTACAGGATTCTTCCTTTCACATTTCGAAATTTAGGTTCATTCCAAATAAAATTCCCCCATTTTCAATGATTTGTTTTTAAAATTTGTATTTTTAAATAATTTTTATAAATTTTTCGAGAAAAAGTTTGAATTATGATCTATAAAATTTTTACCAACATCTATAAAATTTTTACCAAGTAGACTTATTTATAAGCATAACTGCAAATATTACAGATTTTTATTCAAAAATTCCGAAGATATACGTGAATTTATATATTGGTCCGTTTTGAAATTCGGCATATTTGTTAAAAGCGATAATAGCATCAAATGAGGTTTAGATACTTTGTTAAAATTATTTGAAAATAGGAACGATTTTTCCGCTCCTGCAGAATGGAAGGGAAAGCGAAATAGGACGCCATATATTAAGAAGTTCGACAAATAAATTATTCTTGGTGGAAACTGAAAAAAATGAGGCAAGACAAGTTTTCGAATTTCTCCGTAAATTTCGCACCAAATTTTACAAAATGTAATATTTGGGCATAATTTGAGTCGCAGAATCGAAATATGGAAAACAATTGGTATGCTATTTCAAAGAATGTCCGATTTTGTGTCAAAATACCTATGTTAGAAGAATGCTATATATAAATATAATATATATCCTAAGTCGCACTTTCGAGACAGGAAAAACGCAACTTGAATTTCGTCAATCGGCCCAGTAGAACGAGAGATATAAAACTGTCCCCCCTTTTTTTTCGCAGTGTACTTGAGACATGAGAAAAATCACTCAAATCTCTTCGTAACAGCCTATTTAAAATTCAAGATACACATTGTGAATTATCAACATTTCGCAGTTTTAACCACCGAATCACCGGCCTGCTGACAGCATTTTTAAACAGATAGTATTTTATCGTAACAGGCTAGTTCCATAAATAATTTAGAAAAACTTTGATATGAATTATGCTAAAATATTTCATAAAATTATGTTTGAATACTACCCCAAGATTGAAATCCAAAAACAAAGTTGAGTTATTCATAAATAGTGCAGAGTATAGGAATTCAAAGAATTTCTCTCATTATTAAAATGAACTCGAGTTGAAAAGCACAATTTAGTACTTTGCGGTCGATATAATTCTTTTTCCAGCGAACAAAGAAGTTCATACTTTCATTTTCCGGACCATTTACATTCCTCTTTTCTGAACCATTTGCAATTTCAATTCCAAAAACAAACCGCATCTCCAACCAAATATTTAGTTTTTGTTTTGTTTAATTATGTGGAGAATTAGAAGTATAACATTTTTTTTCTTTTCAATTAGTTTGGAAAATCATTGGTAAAATACTTTTGAGAACTGTTTCGAAATTCTGATTTTGTTAAACACACATCTCTAGATAATTGCATCATAACCCATACTGACAAGAGCATTTAAATTCAAAGCTATGAAATTTAAAACTTTCATATTTATTAATTCGAAATATTTATCTCCAAAGAAACAAAAATACGGTATCTTTGTAATGGAAATGAGTTCTAGCATTTCAGTTACAGTAAATACTTTTATGCCGAAGTTTACATTGTATCTGTCTTATTTATAGCATAGTATTAAAGTAACTTAACAACATCCAGTAAAAGTGCTGTGAAGTTGAAGGATGATTCTTATTAATTCCTGTATGTCATATGTCATCAAAAGTGGAAGGTCGCAAATTCGTTTAACACTCATAAGTTACACAGAAGGTGATAACACTACCAAGTGGACATTTATTGCTTGTGAAATATACGGGGTGGTTAGAATTAAAGCTATCCTATCCAGAGTTACATGGAAAAACGTTCTATTAGACCTATTTCATTGAAACTTGGTACACTATATGGATCACTGGAAAAAGAAATCTGCAATAAAAGTTAATAATTAAAACTTCTATCGACATCATTATAGAAGCAATATCGAAAAGAACATTATGCAAATTTGAAGCTTTTTAAAAAGCCAGTAGTCAATGCGTAAAGTAATTCCTACAGAATAGGACTTTTTCAGTCAAGCAAGCAGACATCATTTCAACTGTAAGAACCATCAGCAATGGTGTATCTGGACCGATACTCTATATGATGTACATTAATGACTTCCCAGACTTCAGGTCAGACCACAATGCCTTACTTGCCTGTCGTGCAGACGATACTGCTATCCTGCTTCTCATGTTGGCATACTGGGTAATGAAGAAGCGGACACTTTGGCTAAGTCAGCTCCCAATGATCTTAATCGTAATGAAATTCCGACGAAACTGCCTGCCTCATGCTTGAAAAAAGAAACCTTGAAAACGTTATTAATAAAATGGCAGGACAGATGGACTAGCGAATCTACAGGAAGAAGGGTTTTCTCTTTTTTTCCAAAAGTCTCACTTTGTCAACGCAGCCTATCAAATCATCGTACTCAATTCTTCTCCGGTCACGGACCCTTCAATTCGTATCTTTACCGTTTTGGACTTAGTGACACTGACCTTTGTACTTGTGGGATGTTGGGAGATCCCGACCACTTTATTTTTCATTGTGAGCTTACTAGTAATTTTCATATGAAAAAACCATCAGACCAGCATAAAACTACATGGGCAGAATTATTATTAAACAATTCTAGTGAAACAAAAAAATTCTTGGAAATTATGCAAATTTGTCTAAAGGTTAACTCGGGTATCAGTAGGTCATGTTAATCTGTATATTTCTCGACAACAGGATTTTTGTATCTATTTTGGGAGATTATTTTTTAGGCTATAAATGGATATATCTATTGTTTGTTGAATAATCTGGTGTTCCATGGCAATGTTTTGTTTGTATACCTCAGAGAATTCTGATTTAATGTTATATGGTTATTTGGTTAGTGATGTTTTATTTATTTATTTTGTATTAGTATGACAACTCTATATTTGTAAACAATTTGTTGGCTTCCTTCAAAATCATGTTGCACTTTGATTTTATCATATTTTGAGCATTATGCTTCTATAATTTAGGTCTTAGAGACCTCATTAATATTGATGTAAATTTTATTCTCTTTTACAGTAGCATTGATCAGTACTGTTTATTGGTAATTGGTATCTGACTGTTGTTATTACTTTGAATCTTGATTATAGTTACAAATTACAATGGTTCTTTAATCCTGATACTGTGAAGGTTAATGTTCTATAGTGGATATTATAGTATTGTCGGATTTTACTTTATCTTGTCTCGAAACATTTTGGCATTGTCAGACAGTGTCATTTTAATTTTCGACTTCAATAGATGCTCTTGTGATTTAATTTTAATTTTATGGGTTTTTCTGTCATACTGTATTGGGAAATTTAGTTGAATTATTGTACTTGTATTTATAAATGCTAATGTACAATTTATATTGTTAATTTTGTTTATACTTAATTTTGTTTATACGTTAATATTAGTCTTATGGGTCTTACTGCCATACTGTTTTAAGAATTGTATTATAATTAGTTGAATTAATATACTTGTATTTATAAATGCTTTTTTTACTTGTATATTACGGTTGCATTTAAAAGTTTGTATTAGCTTCGGTACTTGAATTCTGGTAGCATATTTCATTATGCATTGATTTTGGTACTTGGATCCAATAAGATAACACATAGTGTAAGTTTGAAAATTATGTAATCAATTATAATCGGTCTCACATTTCTGAACGCTCTGTTTTGCATTGTGATTTGGTAATAGTACTACATATTGTAATTTTCGATATAATTCTGATTGTAATTTATAATTTTGAGGTTCTTTTAATATGAATGTTGATTTTTAGAAGTTGAAGTATTTGACTTTATTTTTTTATTTCACTGTGTTTTTAATTTTGAAAAGTGTATTTGTAGTAACAATTGTATAATAGACTCATATCTATGTCTTGGAAGGCCTTGTTTGCCACTGTATCTTTTGCTTTGAAAAATAAATGCTTGGAGGCAGAGGCCATAATCCATGTGAGGCAGACGATTTAGTCAGCCAGGAAATGGAGCCTCTGTTCTCTGGTACACCTGCTATCCTGCTTAAATCCCTCAGACCAAATTCAGGTTTTAACTAAGCTCCAGCGGAAGATCCCAGAAGCAGAGCATCGATGAGTCAAATGTAAAACGAGTATACAGCCTGAGAAACCACAAGCTCAAAACAGTCCGCCCTAGGGACCAAATCAGTAACAACATCATTCTCTCCGGGCAACGAATCCCTAAGTTAAACCACGCAATTTACCTAAAAGTCACTTTAAGTTGCTCTTTCACTCGGACTTCTCATATTAGTAGAGTTCGCAGAAAGGCGTTGGGAGTCACCATACGATTATACCCACATCTTAAAGATCAGCTATAATATATTTCTCCCCCTTCTAGCATGCTTTCGTGGTGTAATGGTCAGCACACTCGGCGCGTATTCGAGAGGTTCAGGTTCGAGTCCCGGCTAGGGCATTGCTCGTGCTCCATGTCTCCTGCTTCGAAATAACCTAATGTCTGTACAACGACGCCCGAACTAAAAGGTGTAGAATGATGATTCTTCACCACCAGGATTTGGCGATTGGGTTCCCTAATCCCCAGGCGCCCTTTAAAAGGGGGGAATATATAAGGTATTTCTTCTGATTTCTAGCATGCCTTCGTGGTTTAATGGGCAACACACTCGGCGCGTATTGTAGAGGTCCAGGTTTGAGTTCCATAGCATTGCTCATTTTTTATGTCTCCTGTTTCGAAATAACCTAATGTTAACCTAACACAGCTTCTACCTCTAAACGGAAAAGGTAAATCCACATATCGGTCATTAGAACAATCTTGACATATGCATCACCAGCTTAGGCAAACGTCAGTAAAAAAGATAGGCCACAGAGCAAGATCCTAAGGATAATAACAGGAACCCCTTACTATGTAAGAAACAAAAGTATTCATGCGGATCTAAAAATTGAGCAGAGTGCGGATTATCTTCACCGAACTAATGAAAAGTTCTACGAAAATGCATTGCATAATAATTCTGCGGTACTTTCAAAAGTTCTCGCCTTCGAGATCTTTGATGAAGACATAAATATCAGGCCTTATGGAACACTCTACTTAAAAAAGGCAAATTCACAGTTGCAAGATGTCACTTGAGTCGACAGCCAATCACCATACTGCATTTCATATTCAGCGGCCAAACTTCGAACTGTGCTTTTATGAGCTATTAATGTCTCAACGAACATTGATTTAAATGAATTTAAACTAGATTTAAATGCCTCATTAAATTGATAGTCATCTGGATTTATTTTACTGTGTCATGAACATGCTAGACTTTGAAATCGAAATAACAGTGATATTGTATGTAATGTTTGCATTTATTTGTTATATAGCATGTGAATTAGCTTTAAATATTGTACGCAGTTTACTGAACTCAGCTGCGAAATTGTAGTATTGCTGATGTTAATGTGATCCTAAACGCTTCGCATTTGAAACAGACTTTGATAGGCAGTCTTCTGTACTCTCATCCGCCAATGAGACCTCAGAAGCAAAATGCCTCCCATGCCAACCCATTTGTTCTTATCTTTAATGATGATTAGAGTTGAAGAACCTTTAAGAGTTAGGCCACAAGTGGAATTCGTTGACTGATCCGGTAACAACAGGATATTTGCCTGCTATACACCAGAATAAGCAACGAAGACAATATTGTAGTGCGTGAAAATGGAGTAAGCTTTTCTAGGCTTGAAAGACCTTCAAAAGGGGCCTATATCGAGGCAGTTAGAAAAATATGATTATAAATTTGAAGAGACTGGGGATTTGTGAGTGCTGCGAGGAAGAGGACGGAAACGGATTTGAAATGAAACTGTAGAAAAAGTCCTCTTGCCCTGGGCGAAAGAACCTAATATTTCTCGACAAGTGCTCGAGTGGTGTCACGTGATTTGTCTCTCCCTTCGATGGCAGTACGAAAGGTTCTGCGATCCATTGTAAAATGGTAATAGTGCAACATCCAAGTTATGCAAGAACTGCATCATGCAGACCTGGACAAAGCACTAATTTCGCTAGCCTTCTTTTCCCAGAATAGCTGTGAACAGTTCATGGTCCTGGAACATTCTGAGCTCTGAAAAGTCACGTTTACCCTAGACGCAGTAGTTAATACTCAAAACTTTCTAATATAACGGGCTATATGATGTAGGTTTACTGCTGATTTCATTCTTTTTCCGTTTTCTTTGCCGAGAAAATTCCTCAAAAGTATTCCATCGCGATTGCTTGTTACTGCGAGTTTCTTCAGCAACAAGTCATTCCTTCTTCTTCAAGAACGAGAATGTTCAGAGATTTTCTTCATGGAAGATGCACTGTTTTAATGTAAAATAATGCACCACCTCACATCGCAGGACCACTGCTTCGTGCCCATTTTGGAAATGATCGGGAAATTTCGACAATGTTTTCAGATTCCTTCGCCTCCTCATTCCCAGGACTTGAAACCCTAATGAGTTCTAGTTGTGGAGATTCTTTAAGGATCGTGTTTGTGGAAGAAGCATATGCACTGTGAATGACTTGAATGCAAGCATAACACGTCATGTTGCTGAAATTGATCCAGAAACCATTCGCTCTACCTTTGAACACGCTTTGAGCGTGTGACGAAAGCAAATGAAATGCTCATTCAGCAGATTCTGCGTTTAAATAAAGTTTAGTGTTTCCAATTTGTGTTTTTTGTTCTTATGCGCCCTTTTCTCACCTAGTGGTCAAAATTTGAACTATTATTTTTCATTACAGATTTCTTTTCCTCATGGGCCATATAATGTATATACCGAGTTTCAACGAAATAGGTCTACCAGAACCGACTTTATATACGTCTAAATAGGGTAACTTTAATTATATTCACACTGTATATAAATGTGCTTTTACTTTTTAAATTTTACACAGTAATATTCAAAATCTTTAGTGATATTTAAGGGAACATTTTAGGTGTAATTTAATATTCTGAAATTATGAAACTAGGTGTGGATAAAGAAAACTTGTAAACTAATAAATATAGTAACAATTAAATTCGTTATTTGTGTTGACTACTTAGAAGGTGATTTTAATTCCTATAATAAAATTACATAGTGATAGTAGAGTTCTATTTCATACTAAGAAAAAAAAATTGTTACAATACTTATAAAGTCTAGCGAATTCAAGTAAAGAGGAAAGTGATGTCTCTGATAAAAACGAAACTGAAATAAATGGTGGTAAGTTTAAATTTATCTAAAAGCATCCCATTTATAAACATCGTCTGACGAAATTCGGGAGATGCTCAGCAATCTATAAACTATTTGGAGAAGTTTTGTAAGACCAAAGTTTTTAAAGGAGATTGCGCCACAGAACAAAACATGAGCTATTTTTTACTCTGTTCGAATTCACAAACGTTTTGCACTTCCAATTTTAGTAATGATATATTGTGATCACAGGATTTAATACTTTATAACATGGTAATGTGCTGTCGCATCTCTTTCAAATGTAGTAGTCTATTTCAACGTAGTAACGTGACAGCATCACAATATGCTGTCACGTCGTTTTCCAACCTAATTAAAATTCTCTTTCAACCATTGCATGCATTTTCAAAATTAGATTTTTTAAAATCCAGAGGAATTAAGGTAACAAGGTAAAAACAAAATTACAAATATTATTTTTAAATTATCAATTAGAAGAAACTAAAAAGGGAAAGAAGAAAAGATATGCATACTTTGCAGGAAAAGATATGCATACTTTTTAGAAGATCAAGACATTTCAAACTCTAATAAACTTTGCTTCACCTCTGCAGTTTAGAAACTGAATGTTGTACGATCCTCTTAAGCTCTTTTTTAGCCCAAATGGGTGTTAGCCCAGAGGAGCTATTGCCTCGAAACGGCATTTTGAGTCGAAACTCTATAAACGGTTATATCACTTTGCAAGTTGTTGTCACAAATATTATCGCTCTCTACTGTTAAAGAAACTAAATAATGAAGAATGAGTGTGAATATATGTATGTTTCTTGCATTGTGAAAAAACAACGATACCTAGAATTATCAAATCTTGAATAAGAGAGTCCTCCACAGGATCATGGGCACTTGGAAGACCAAATTTGGAATTTCGAATTTATTTCATTGTCTATTTCATATGTTGTAAAACATTAACTAATGTTTGATTAAAAACTCAAGAATTGTAAAGCGAGCAGTGGCAACATTGTAGGGAATAAAATATTTTCGTCTCCAGCGAGCGAGACTCTCTATCGGAAATTCTAAAAATATGCTGTTTTTAAATATTTTTAGCCCAATGTGGATTTATGTTCAATGATCTAGAAACATATATATTTCTCTAAATGAAAACAAAAACCCCGTTAATATAAAATCTAAAAGCTTTCAAATTTAAAAAAAAAATTTTTGCTTTGACAGAATGTTAATCTCATTTATTTGGTCATTGGGAAGATATGACATCTTCATAACTGAAAGATTTTAAATGTTTTGCAAAAATTCTCCATTTTTTAAATCTTATACTCTATACAAATTATGCTTTGTCTCAGTCAACAAGTAAAATTTCATGTTTGGTGTTTCATTGTGTTCTATGTTCTTCAATTTTTCTGAATATATTTCTGAATTTCTTCATTAACTGTTTCTTTATTTATTAGCAACAACAAATTTTTTGTGCCCATCTGAAGGTTGCTAAAGGAAGTCTATATACATAAAAATGTTTATTTGTCTTTCATATAAAACTACAATTTAATTTCGTTCTTTATGAAACTTGCCACACTCGACCTTCAGAACAACAGGAAGGTCATGTCTACATAAGATTTCTCAAAAGCAACGCAAGCGGTTCGCACTCTTTATATGCATATATTTTATGCTAATTTATCGAAATTTTGCTTAAAAACTGAGTGACTTAAAAGCTTTGCGTTGCCATTCTGCAAAGCGTAAAGTATATATGTTTGAAGTGACGCACAATTTTGCACAAGAATGAATCAACTTGGCGACGGAGACGAAGATCCGACACGACGCGAGACCTACAAGACATCGATTTAACGGAGGTGACAGTGTATGGTTATGGAATCCGATTGGACGGAAAGAACTACGGCCTGAACTACAGTCACTGTAGGAGGGTCCTTAACACAGTTCTAAACAGGCTGAACATCGTAGTTCGGATCCGAAAGTCACGGCCATAGTACGTAGTCCCCATAGAATATATAATGTAAATGGCGTATTAAGACTATGGTTATATTTGTATATAAATTTGTAAATTTACGGATTTATTAATTGCTTTAACATTCTATTTGTTTTATGTCATTTATTGAAACTATTGTTTTAGTACAGCATAGGTTTCTCTTAGTTATAAGTATGGCTTCCTGTCCAGCGATTCTACTGCTTGAGATGTGTAGTCCTTGGGAAGGGGGCAACGTTACGAATTTTGTGCATATATGGATAATGCTGTTGAAATTTTGTATGAAATTGTTGCATCTTTCTGCATAATGTAATATGAAAAGCTTGCGAGAAACGATGCTCTGCAAAAAAATAAGAAAGGGCAAGTCTATTTAACATTGAGTTAATGGCTATCTCGCTGGTTTAGCGAGATATCACCAAAAATCGTCAAACTTGGCGATCATTTGGGGATAGTTTAGTCTGGTCCCTGTATAACTGTAATGAATATTGTAATTGAATAACTATAATTGATTCCTATATTAGCTGTAACCGTATCTGGCTTTCATATGCCTTCAGTAATTTCCAGAAACAGAAAGTACTGGAGATTTCTTGGAGGCCGGGATAAACTATATAGGAAGAGAGACAGCATCAGTTTGTCAGTTGTTAGTCGCTAGTTTAGAGCTGAAGTCCGAGTCAGAGAGAGTTTCGCCTTTTAGATGCGCTTTGCATTGCTTTGTGTTTAACGTTCTTGGTAATCTGAAGTGTAATTAATGATTGTACTCTGTGATACTCTCAAGAGTTGTATGAGTTTCCTTGTGATTCCAGAACTGTGAAGTGTTCCTTTTGGTAAGATAAATTTTAACAAGCTATCATTAGTTCTGTATGCATTCAATCTATTACGCATGCGTACGTGCTCAACTATATATTCAACCCAACAAATAAAGGTCTATGATATGCATTTTATGCACTTATGCAAGATAAGCATTTTATGAATGATATGTATTTTAAGTATTTATCAATGATATGCATTTTATATAAAACGTTTTGACCATAGATATCAAAGGTATTAAAATATTTCTTTACCTCTATCATCGCTGCTTATTTTTCTATAAAATATCATATTCTTTGGCATTCTTTGGCAGTAGAAATAATTTCTACTTCAAAACTGAATCGAAATTAAATTCTTTCGAAATATCAGGCTTTCGCTAAAAATAGATTAAGTTATTAAAATGAAGAAACAGTTGCAGCATAAGCGAGCGGAAAAAGGTTTATGAAAATGGCATTTTAAAAATTGTGTCGAAACGTATTTATTATTTTCCATTTTAAATTCATTTTGAATAGTTGCATTTTTTGCTTTCGTTATTTCTTAAATTTATTGAATTTTTCTTTCTGTGTAGTGGAAGATCAAAATTCGCGCAAGTAGTCGAAAATTGCTTAGAAAATATTTCTTCATTTGCCGTTGCTATAATTTTAAAAAATATTATTCAAAGAAATACCGAGATATACTGGCAGATCAAATGGTTTGAGATCAAGAGCACCCTGCAATGTTCCATTTTTACCCTGATGGCGACGGATACTTCATGGACGATAATGCAACTATACATCGTACTAGAAGTGTTCAACATTGATTTGATGAACATCAGTCTGACGTCCAACACCTTCCCTGGCCACCACGTAGCCTGGATCTTAAACCCATCAAAAATCTGTTGGATATGATGGAAAGACGTATCGGACAGCACTCTCCTCTTCTATCTGATTTACAAGATCTGAAAGATGCATAGCCAAAGTATGGTATTCTCTGGACGTAAATGCACTCCAGCAGCATGCCCATGCTCTATGCCCAAACGAATCAGAACAAGGTGGTCCAATAAAATATTGATCTTGGGTATCTAATTCATTGGCTAGTGTGTGTATTACTTCAAACTCGGAAGTTACTCCAGCTTAATTGCCAGCATTATAACATCTAATTGGAAGAGAAATAAGAAATACCTTATGTAGAACGTACTTAACTTTTCTTCAAAATCTATAGCAATCGAAGCATGCCTTTTTACTTAATTTTATATTTTAGCTTGTTCATATGTTTTTTTCTTATTTTGTGCATTACTCATTCTTATGAAAGAATGAAAATACATATGGCACACAAAAAGTATATTAATTTTATATGATGATAAAACCTTTACTAAAATCCATATCAAAATAGAACTACTTAAGTTCGAATTACCCATAAATTATTAACTATATTAACACGGATACCTTCTCATTAGAATAATGACTAAATTTCATTCAAGTTCTTTACAAAATGGGCGTTATTAATTTATGAACTATCTCTGTATATAAGTTTGATATAGGAGTTACATAAATATCACCGTTGATAAATATCTATTAAAAATAGCATAGGAATATAAGTCAACTGAACGTTTATAGCTCTTCTGTATTTAAGATATTGCTTCTAAAATTAGTCTATTTCTTGCACTTTCGCGACAGAGTTCACTGGCTATATTTCTTCATAAACCGCAGAGTATTCTTTCGAAACAGAAACTAGTCGAAAAATGTAATGTTAATTTTGTATCAAGAGGTTATGGTCGTTAAAAATGCCTTTTGAGGCACCGCATAAACTTTCTGCTTCATTAGAGATATTATATTAGAGATGACTGTATTTCTATTCTCCATTTTTGAACTGAATGTCTTAGTCTCACAACATTTCTTTGGTATCAGTCTAAGTTACTGTGAAGGAAAAACGAATTTACACTTCCTTTAATTCTAATATTTTCGCCTTAGTTACCTAAACTTTCAACTGTCTCAAGACTTGAGATTCTGACATATAAACGGCTGCTTGAGACAATAAATCGCTTGGAAAAAATACCATTTCTGCATATCTGGAATATGCGAAGAAAGGAGGAAAAACATAAGACGAAAGAAAAACACTCTTGATATATGTAAAAGGAAAAGTGCTGACAATGCTTGGCGATAAATCCCCGGTAACACCGTTTCATGTCTTCCCTTCCATTTGTATCCCTAGCTTTTCTTCGATTTTGCCGGGTCATATGGAACGCTGGCGGATTTTATAGCAAGCATTTTTATTATGGGTTAACCCATCGTGAGAAACGTGTATGACATTTTTGTCGTATAAGATTCATTTATGTGGTTCACTTGTCGTATGAAGTTTATCATAAATATCCTTTTACGTTCTTTGCTTGTGCACCTAGCCTAAAAAACATGCAATTTCATCTTCGTACATTTTTGATGAAAAATGCGTACTTGAAATTATCACAAGCTAATTTAAACTTGGAATGATCAGTAACCAATACGTACCGCCACTCATGCTTAAACAAGCAGCTGTTTAATATAATGTATGGGCCACATTCTACTACACTTTCTCAAGTCTTGAGACATAATGCTTGTTATGATATGCTTGAAATATGCATAATAATACGTAAATGATACATCTAGTAAAACAAACAAGCATTTTTGTTGTGTGGAAAAAAAGAGTGCCAAAGGCAGCTCTCATATGGGCAATCCATACTTAATGCACCTACAGTGATGTATGTATGTTTATTAAACTAGATTTTTATAAATCTGTTTATAAGATCGTTGCAAATTTTCTTTAGTTTGCACACGTAGTGAAAGGGCTCTCAATTAAACATTAATGTTATTACATTTGTATGACATCGAATGCCATCTCTCAGTCGTCGCTGAACATTTATTATACTATAAGGTATTTCTCCTGCCTTCTTCGCATGCCTTCGTGGTGCAGTGGTCAGCACGCTCGACGCGTAACCGAGAGGTGCGTGGTTCGATTCCTGGCGAAGGAGTTGCTCATTTTTCATGACTCTTCCTTCGAAATAACCTAATGACTCTACAATATATAACATAAAATTCAATTTATGTGATCAACAGTATACTAATGAGAATTCGCCTGCGTTTAGGCAGTATTGTTAAAGTTTCTTCTATTCACTTTTCTCTTTAATATGATTTATATTAGATAGGAAATGTTTTCATTGAAATCATTCAATTTAATGAATACGTACTTATTGAAGACAAAAGATTTAACGATTTAAATAAAAGAATTAATATATGCACATTATTTTAATAAATTTCAGCAAGAGATTTAGTGCATATAACTTCAACTTCAGCTGCGTAATGAGGGAATTAAGTGTTCATAAATGTTTCAAATCTGGAAAGACTGCCTGAAACAGCTTAATCACGAATTCCTTTGTTTTAAATTCCATAGAACAAATCAGAATTATACAAAAATCTTTACTAGGAAAGATTAATCCCTGGAATGTACTTTTAGGTTCCAAAATGCCATCATTTTCTGCAATCTTAGGAATTTTGACTACTTTCGTACCTTTCAAGAAATTTCTATCATCTCCACTATCCCTCAATCCTTTTAAAATATCTAGAATATCGTTATGGAGTCCAGTCTTTAATACTTATGAGAAAAATATTACATTATGATTATGTTAATTTAATTAACCACTTTTTTCTGACATTCGCTAATTGAAAGGACGCTGCAGTTGATGACCTCTGATGAGGGTGCTAACATTTTATTGCAGATTAGTGATTTTTATATTAAACACTTATTGGATACTCATAATAGAAATAATATTTCCGATTTCATTGCCCACAAGTTTTTTAACAACTGAAAAGATCATAAAAATTCTAAGAAACTTATACTCCTAATAATATTATTATAAATTCTGGCTCGGTTTCGAATCCTGGAGAAGGCATGGATGTAAATTGTCTGTACCTTCATAAGAGGCAACGGTGAGCCACCTATTAGGTGCCTCCATAACAAAGTGACGACCAATTCCGGCTTTAAGAGTGGCCAGTGTCTACGATGCCTTGTGCTCGCCATTGGAAGAAAAAATATTATAAACTCTAACTAATAATTTAAAATACTTCCTTCTTTAAATATTCTCGTTAAATTATTATTTAGATAGCTTTATTTGAAAAGATAATTATGTAGGCCTTACTGATTTATCTTGGGCACAAAATCTGTGAATACCGTGTTCCTGAAATTATTAGGTATTTTGAATAATCAAATCTGAATTCTCGAACTAAGTTTAGTTAATTAACAGTTTTAAAATGTGAGGATTTATTTATTTATTTTGACTAATAGTTAATTTTGAATTAAAGCAACTTTCCTGTCACTCTCTGTTTCACCCACGCTTTTCATACCAAAATGTAAATTAGATAGCTCGCGTTTATTCATATTAAGTGAGAAAAAAGCACTATTTAAACCAAGATTTCGGATACTGATTTCAGAGCGTGTTCTGCCTGCTTGAGATCACATTGCTACCGTGTCTCAATGGCGACTTGATTCTGTGGCTTTGAGTGCTTCTAAGTATTAGGCTTGTCCCGCCGACTTCTACGAGCCAGAGCCTTCCAGCACGTTTGCTTTATTCTATGGCTAGTCTAAATTACATTTTATTTTTAGCATTACTTGTTTTGAGTTCAGCAAGAAGTATTGGCTTAATATAAACTCAAGTGGGGTTGACTGGCAATATTTTGTGTCCGGATAAAAGCGTTGTTTAGACACTCCTTCTGACTTTATCTGCCTACTGTTAAAAACCTGAGAATAATTCCTCTACAGTCTTCCTAGAGTTCGCAGGTTTATATTAACAAAATACGAAACTCTACAATCCTCTTTCTTTAAGATGCTGTTTGCTTGATCTAATATCAATCTTAATCATAGTACAGAAGTTCCCATACTACAATCTTAAAATGCTTGCATCATTATTTTTGATATTTTCCTGATAACGGAATAGACTGCAGTCGATTTCATACAAATTAAACAATAATTCAACTGGAAATTTAGTATTTTTGTTACGAAATGAAAAATTCAAAGCCCTCCTTAGCTTAAAAAGCGGGTTTCCTTTTGAATAATTCTATTTACAAGAACGCTATTTACAGAACGCAGACTAGTAGATGGTATGGCTTCTTGTTCACCAGCGGAAGAATGTTTACTACATCGCTGAAGTTAAAAGAAGCATTTGTTAAAAATTATGCAATAGTGTATCACTTATAATTTTCTACAATAGCATCAGCCATGAACTTTAGTTAAGGTTGTATTTATTGCTGTAGGTAATAAATAACCACATATTTGATTTTACCACAGAGCTTCGATTTCAGATTGCTTACACACGACATTCAATCATGTGGAATATTTTCAATATTCGTACCTATCATGCGAAAAACCTTGTTTATTGTTTACCTTTGTTATATGATGTAAAAAATCTGATGTGGACATCAAATAACTTCTTTCTACGGGCCTATTAAATTATGCAAATTTTTTGTCGCATTTAATGTAAACTTATTTACTCGAATTTCATTATAGACGTGTTTTCCATTCAATTAATTCAATTCTCACTTCGTGGCAAGGCAAAAATACATACCACTTAAAATAACTTCATTAAAACTTGTAAAATACGGAAAGACATAAACACCAAATGCAGTTAAAACAATTTTTCGAAATAAAATTTGAGTTTCTACGCAAGAACAAGCTCGTCGATTAGCGGACAAAAAGGCAGATTTTTGGTTAAAAACCTGAAATTTTACTTTTGGTCTCATTTGGCAAAATGACACTGAAGGTACAGAATTAGACTTAATTCAATATTCTACTAAGTGTTTACAAATGTAACCAAACGACTGCTTAGTCAAACTTAAGGGAACTTATACAATTTTTAAATTGTTGATAATTCTATAGCTATTGCATGCAGATTATTTAAAAAGATAAAAACCTTGGCCGAAACACACAAACAGCATAACTGAATCACTTTCCAACTTGTAAAGCAAAAAATGCACAATTTACCAGCGTATAAGAACAAAAAAACTGAGCTCACGCAGGCGAGTAACAGAATGAATGCGTATATATATATGTATATATATATATATGTAATTTTGTTGCTATCAATTGCAACCAAAAAAAGAGGTGCACATGTACATGTTTATAGCAGTCCCATATACAAAATTTCAACGTTTTGAGGTTACTCGGTTTTGAGTTATGCGAGATACATATACGTACGTACGTACAGAGGGTCACGAAGAAATCCTTTCTGAATCCATTTTAAACCCATTTTGCATTCCGTTTTGAGAAACAGGTTCCTTTATTCTGTCCGGTGTACAGATATCAAGAAAAAGCATCGTTTAAATGGATTTGAGAGCAGTCAAAATGGATATTTTCCTTGAAATACGACACCCAAAATGTTTTGCAATTACAATACTTCCTTTACTTCGTACAAGAAAATAAAAAGGTCAAGAAACATAATTATAGTAGCTACTGTTATAGTTCTCTGTATGTTATATAGAGAATAGGATTGTCACGCGAGTATTTATCCAGTCGCACATAGCTGCTATAATAAAACATTGCAAGATATTGCGATGAGCTTACATTATTTTACCTACATTATTTATTAACACTACTTTACCGATGATTTGCTCCGCTTCATGTGTACAGTGTTAACCTATAAGACTATATTAAAAAAATCTGATGTGTACACCGCATGATTTCCTAGTCCGGAATGTTAAATTATACGCATTTTGCATTTCATTTAGATTTATTGGACTGAATTAAATCTACTTCGTCGATGGCGCATAAACCACAATAGAATAAATGCACTCTTTAAAATTTACTGTATTTGTTTTTGCATACGACACTCTGGCGCCAGGTTCAGTTAACAGTGTTACATCTCATTCATTTTATAATTCAGAATGCACAAATTTATGTATATCAGCTGAAGAATTATCTAATCGTTGCCACATGTTCTATTCAAATACTATAATAAATCTAAAACGATGTGTAAAAGAAATTAAACAGACAAACAAAAAAAAAAGAAACAATTTTTCACAGACAATTCAGTAATTCTTATTCAATTAATTCAGTTCCCATTTCGCGAGAAGACAAAAATACATTAAAAACTCAGAATATCTATATTAAAAATTACGAAGTAAATCTTAAACACTTATTTCCTGGAATAAATTCCAGAATGGATTCAGCATGATTTAATTCGCAATAATAAAAGAAGTTATCTTTGTTGTTGCGAAGCTTAGTTTCTCTAGATTGGCAACAAAGTCACTATTCACAAAGTCAAATGTAAACAAATATGTTCGCCATGAAAAAAATGATTAGGCTTCGGCGCACTTAAACAACTTTTAAATTGTTGATAATTCTACAAATCTTGGAAGCAGCTTTACTAAAGCCGTGAAAACTTTAACTGGAAGATAAGAATAACATAATTCATTCATTTTTAAAGCAAAAATTGCGCAATTTACCAACATATAAGAGTAGCAAAACTGAGCTCACTGAGCCGAGTAACAAACTGGATTTTGTATGGCTGATTGCAATCAAAATAGGAGAAGCACGCCTGCATATTGTAGCAGTCCTGTATACAAAATTTCAACGTTATGAGGCTTCTCATTTTTGAGTTATGCGAGATACATACATGCATACATACGTACCCACGTACGTACGCACAGACGCCAGGAAAAGAAAATTCTTCAGAATCCATTTTAAATCAGTTTTATAATTTTTTTGGGGAAAAAGAGTCCTTTATTCTATCCTTACGTATAAATGTCACTCAAAAAAATTGTTAAATTGCATTCGATAGCGGTCAAAATAGATATTTTCGTTGAAATATGATACCCGAAATTTTTCGCGATTACAATACTTCCTTTTTGCTTCGTACAAGGAAGTAAAAAATAGAAAGAGAAAATACGTCTTTTCAGAAGATATTGAAACGTCAATATTGTTCTAAAATATAAATAAATCCACACGATAACACATGCTTCTTTTTATTTTATTAAAATTATTGAGGTAGCATGCATGGTTGTTAATGATGCTGTTCCTTAGATCTTTCAACTTGTAATATGTTTGTAACACGCACAAGATTCATATGCTGCACAAGAGTTGATCAGCGACTGAATGGTAAAGTCACTGAACACTGGTAATTCGTGCTACATAATGTGGATGTTCATACTAAAATAGAAATGCACAAATTTGGATATATTAAAGTTTTCGTCGTTTTCCCTACGCATAATGTGAATGCGAGCCAGTCTGTCTTGGAGGTTTCTCTATGACCTCCTTCATTTTAGCAGATAACTCAGAAATGCTTTGGCATAATCTAAATAATTCAATCCAGTCCAATCTTCTTGCGTAAAACTGACGGCGCATTAACTTCTCCTCGCCATCCGGCCATAAGGTTTGGTATCCCTCCGAGCAATATGCATAAGCGCTTATTCAAAGATCAGACACATTTATCCCAAACTATAAAACTCGCAAATGTTTTTCATTATTAGACAGAATAATACTTATAATATGAGTTGGAGGATTTCTAAATTATATTGTAAATTGTTGAATGCGTTGAATTTTCATCAGTTGCAAAAATCTTTTAATAACTCAGTAAACGAAAATCAGATGTGCGCTGAGATTTACATGGAATAAGACTGTAGCAAAACAATTAAGCGTATGCTGATACGGTGAAAAAGATAAGAAGTAAACGCCTAGACGAAAATTGCGTCGCACAATGCTGTGCTGTAAGCTTTCATAAAAGCTGAGACAGAAGTTTTAAGACGTTCGTAATGATGATAAAAATGAATATTTTCTATTACATGTTTCATAAAACCAAGTCATTGGATAAAAGAAGTGGCTTTCACTTTGTCTGCATATTCCTATACCTCAATTTTCAGTATATCAAGTAAAAATTCGGATCAATTTCAAATAATATTTGAAACAAATTTTACATTGATAGGAACTAACTCTACTTTAATGGTAATTTAGGCTTCGACTTCTGACATATTCAAATTTTACGATGGATTAAAGAATGGTATTAGTTTTTTTCAGTATAGAATATTATACATTTTCAACTTCAATATTTAAATGATAAATCACAGAATATGAAACTCTACTCGTAAAAACATTTTAATGCAGCTTTATATCAATTATATAAATACACTATTGTAACATCTTGTACCTGAATTCTCCTTCTTTTAATATAATCATTTTATATCTTAGAGATATTTCAAGATGTACGTATATATAGAAAAGGGGCTTCACAAGAAATCTCTAAGACGCATTTACACGGCTAGGTGTTTGAAAGATTAATTCCTTCTTGTGCTAGAAAGACTCGGATATGCATGCGCATTTTTAGCCAAAAGGAGCGTTAGCCCAGAAGGGCTATTAGTCTCGAAATGGCATTTTGTGTCGGTTCACTATAAACGGCGTATTACTTTTTAAAATTGTTGCCATCAAATATTGTCGCCCTGCATTATATTTAAAGAAATTAGATAATGAATCGGCATAAATGTATGTACGTTTCTCGCATTGTGAAAAAGTGACGGTACCCGTAGACATCCAATTTTGAATAACGTATTCCTCCACCCGAACATGGGCACCTGAAAGCTCCAATTTTGAATTTTGAATTAATTTTATGATCTGTTTCATATTTTGTAAAACTTTTACGAATTTTTGATTAAAAAATTCAACGATTTCAAAGCGAGCAGTGACAACACTATACGAAAAAAAAAAGAAAAAATCATCTCTACGGCGCTAGACCAAATCTCCACCGCGGAAATTCTAAAGATATGCTTTTTTTAAATATTTTGTGACATTGCTGTTGAATGGAATTGTACGTGATTTAAGTACATTATGCTTAATAAATAAAGTTAACACACAAAACCTTAAAAATACCTCTTTAGGCGTAATATAAAATCTGAAAGTTTTCAGATTTTTTTAAAATTTAGTTTTATTTTTAAAATCCAATTAATTAATGCAAAAATCTGGAAATAATCTAGAGTATGGACGTAGATATAAAATCTAAAATTTAAATCTTGAGAAAATATTTGTAACTATATATCCTGCACCTATTTCAAAAGAATTAAATAAAGCTTCGTCTTTAGCATCAAACGCGAGTTTTCCACTGATATTCAATTTTTGGTTTTCTCAATACACAGTGGTTTTGAATGTTTTAGAAAGTATTAAAAAGTAATTCTGTTAATTCAAGACACTATCCAAATTATTCAATTACTCATTCAGAACGCTAAAGTGCAATGTTTTTTCATACATTCATTCACTAATTTTTCTTTCATCCCGATGAAAGGCTCTGTAGTAGCAGAGTGGATAAGAACACTGAACACTAGTAGATTGTCTACTTTCGAATCCCTACAATCAAGGTATGTACATGGGCGTTTCCATGAGTTTCTTTGCGTATAACACAAATATGAAGCCTGCTTCCATCAAAAAGTCCGCCATGAAGGCATCGTTCCTTATAGGTAGGTAGCATGTGTGTGATTTGTTCATAACTGATGAAACGACATCCTAATTAAATGTATTTAATTTAAACGTAGAAATATACTTTCTTTATACAGAAATTAGTTATATTTCGACACAGATTGCGAAGGGACATACATTGTCAGATAAAAGTAGGTTAAAAATCAATTAGCAATACAAAAAAATTCTTTTCCAGCTGCATACTCAGCTGATTACTTAGTTCTAATGTTTTTAGTTGCAGTTACAGCAAGGAAAACTTTTACAGTTCTTTTTATTCACAAACAGTTTTCTACGAACTATCAAGCATTTTTCGGAACAGTCCACCGCATTAGTTTTATCAACTTCACATGGCAGCTCATTATACCGATCACTCACACAACTCAAGAAGAAAAGTAAGCCTTAGATAAACTTAAGCACACTTAATTAGTTTTCAGCTGTATCATTTGTTCTCCTTCATCCTGAAGCTGTTAGGAGCTGTTTGGTCTAAAAATATATTTCAAGTGAATATATACATGAATAAATGTACACAAAACACGAAATAAATGAAAAATACTAAAATTATAGGAATGTAGAAAAAGGTTAAAATAACCTAAATAATTTAAATGTAAAATAAAGAAATTAAATAAACTAATTTAAATTATAAAATTAGCTAATTATAATAACCTCTAAAAAATCCGAAAGTTTTCAGATTTTAAATTACGTCCGAAGGGGGCGTTTTTTAACATTTTGTGTGTTACCTTTATTTATTAAATATCATGTTCTTCGCACTTAAACCATAACATTTAGTTAAAGAACAATATCGCAAAATAATTTTAAACTGAGCATATCTTAGAATTTCCTATACACAGTCTCACGCTCTAGAGACACAAATGTTTTTTTTTTCTGTACAACGTTGCCATTACTCGCTTTGAAATCCTTGAGTTTGTTAATCAAAAATTTGTTAAAGTTTCACAAACTATGAAATCCATAATAAAACAGATTCCAAATTTCAAATTTTGCTTCCAGATGCCCATATTCGCAGCAGGATTACGTCATTCAAAATTCGATGCCTAGGTACCGTCGTTTTATCACAATGCGAGAAACATATATACATTTATGCAGATTCTTCATTATTTAATTTCTTTCAGTATAAAACAGGGCTGCAATATTTGGTAGCAACAGTTAGAAAAGTGAACCGACATTTAATGTTTCCGACGCAAAATCGCAAAACGAAAACAATAGTCCAACAGGGACAAAGCCCCTTTGGACTAAAAATAAAGAAATTAAGAAATTAAGAAATGGAATGATAAAATTAGTTAATTATAATAACCTCTAAAAATACAAGCTAAGTAACCTTATTGATAATAATGCTAGAGTTATGTATTACTTAAAGAATCTATGAAGACAATCTACAGCTTGGTCTATCTGCTGCATGTTGCTACAATTCATATGATTATATAATAGGTATGACGTCCTACCGGTATAGTGGTTAGCGTCGCTGACTGCTGACTTTGATTTGTTTTCATATTTAAAAATATTAATTTATACTATCCGTTGTAAAGTCAGCACTGTTTTTGCATTTCTCATTGTTCTTTAAACACATATTAATAGTTATTTAACATTCATATTTTAATATGCATCTTTCCATAGTTTTAATAATTGTATTATCATATTTTTAACGTATAAGGTATTACTCCCACCTTCTTATCATGCCTTCGTTGTGTAATGGTCAGCACACTTGGCGCATATTCGAGAGGTTCGTGGTTTGAGTCCTGCCAAGTGCATTCCTCATCTTTCATCTCTCCTGCTTCTAAATAACAAAACGTCTCTACACTGGCGGCGAACTAAAAAAAGTGGTGGATTGTGATTTTACACCAGCAGGATTGGGCAACTGGTTCCACTAATCCCCAGTCGCTCTTAAAAAGGGGGAGTATATAAGGTATTTCTCCCACATTCTTAACATGCCTTCGTGGTGTAGTAGTCAGCAAGCTCTGCGTTTATTCGAGATCCGAGGTTCGAGTCCCGGCGAGGGCATTGCTCATTTTTCACATCTCCTGCTCTCAAAAATACCTAATGACCCTACAGTGGCGCCCCAACTAAAAAGATGGTGACCGATGATTCTTCACCACCAGGATTTGGCGATTGTGTCCCCCAATCCTCAGTCACTCTTTAAAAGGCGGAGGATATAAGGTATTTCTTCCGCCTTCTTAGCATGCATTGATGATGTAGTGGTCAGCACGCTCGGCGCATATTCGAGAAGTCCGTGGTTCGATTTTCGGCGAGGGTTTTACTCATTTTTTATCTTTCCTGCTTCTAAATAACCTAATATCTCTACACACATCTTACTACTGGTATTTTAATGCATAGGTTTAAAATTAATTTAAAACTAATTAAAAAATCCTTCAAAATTAATTTAAATTGCACTTTAAATTTTATGTAATTATAATTATTGATTATGTTGTAGAGACATTAGGTTATTTCGTAGGAAGAGACATGAAAAATTAGCAGCGCCTTCGCCGGGAATCGAACCACGACCCTCTGAAATACCGGCTCAGTGCGCTGACCATTACACCACGAAGGCATGCGAAGAAAGAGGGAGAAATACCTTATAATGTTAATAAATTTTACAGTTTAAAATAACTTGAGTTTCTTAAGTACAATAATTTTTTCAAAGTGTTTTTACTATAAAAATAAATCGACTTCTCTCATTTTATGTTATTTTAGTTTCAAATTAAACACTGTTAAAATAAATGCCATTTCTATATCTAATTTAATAAAGTTATAGAGGATGTAAAGAAAATTATCTCCTAGAAAATTCGAAGCAAAATTTAAAAAGATACTGTGCACTAGAGTGGCAGCAATGAATTCGATTTTATTAATAAACACACTGTAATGTAAATTAAAATGTAAAATTTTATTATTCTAGTTTTAGAGAATTGTTGTTGATTCCATAGAAAGATCCCGACTTATCAAGAGGAGTTGGAATCTCTCCATGCAACAATCAACAATTGATGAAAAGACGGTTTCATCATCTCGCATGTCTGAACAAATCCATTTTCAATTACATTTCTATTCAACTTTAGAATATCCAAATTAGAAGTACATCTTATCGATTCGGACATGCGAGATAATTCTTTAAGGCGCTTTCAGGCTATTTGTTGCAATAAAATTCAGAAATAAACAAAGCAGGCATACAGAACAATACTTAAAGCAAAATTCAGAAATAATTAAAGGGCTCATACAAAACAATACTTAAAACTAAAAATAAGAAAAATGGAAAGAATATTAGAAAAACCATTGCTACTTTTTTTAGTTAGTAATGATTGTTACAAATTCAGAGAAGCACAATTCTGTAAGAAACAATAAAAATTATAAACTAATTTATTTTATAAGAATTCAAGATACAAAGCAAACGACATTTGAAACAACTAGAAAAATAATAAAACAAAATATAAATAAAATCTGAAAGCTTTCAGACTTTACATTACGTCCAAAGGGGCTTTATTTAACGTTTTGTGTGTTACCTTTATTTATTAACTATCATGTCGTACGCACTTAAACCATAAAATTCAATTCAACAGCAATGCCGCAAAATAATTTTAAAATGAGCATATCTTTAGAATTTCCGATACACAGTCTCGCGCCCTGGAAATAATTTTTTTT
>KK117578.1:96428-128841 GCA_000611955.2 Stegodyphus mimosarum | reverse complement strand
TTTTGCGTACAGTCTTGCCATTCTCGCGCTTTGAAATCGTTGAGTGTGTTAATCAAAAATTCTTTAATGCCTAGCAAAATATGAAATAGATAATAAAACAAATTTCAAATTTAAGCTTACAGATGGCCTGTACTCGGTGGAGGATTACGTTGTTCAAAATCTGATGGCTGTAGGTACCGTTGTTTTATCACCATGCGAGAAACATACCTACATTTATGCAGATTTTTCATTATTTAATTTCTTTAAATATAATACAGGGTTGTAATATTTGGTGGCAACAGTTTGAAAAGTAAATCAACGCAAAATGCCAAAACGAAATTAATAGCCCTTCTGGACTAATGCCCTTTGGGCTAAAAAAATAAGATAAAAAGAAAACGAAAAGAAAGAGTAAACTAATTGGTTATAAATACACTTAAAAATATTTTACAAATTAAGACTAAATTTAATTTTAAACTCTACTTACATTTTTACCCTCCCCCCCAAATGGCGCTAGTTCAGAAATAAGGGTAAAAAGCTGAGGCTTGCCACAATAAAGCAAGGGAGTCTATGTACTATTATTTTAAAACTGCTAGATTTTGGCTACGGTTGAGAATTGTTATAGTTTGACTGGAAGGTAGTGCCACTGGTACAAATTTGCATCCAGTGTGGCAAGACAGAAAAAAGAGCAGATAGTAATAGTAAAAACTGAATTGTGAGAACTGCAAAAAGTAAGAAATACAGAGAAAATTTTTTATATTTGAAAATGATATGATATGAAGTGTATAATTAAGAAATTCAGAGTAAAACTGATGCTTAGAATTAACTCTGGCTGAAGTCAATCCAAAAGAAAAATTTTTACAACGAAAAGGAGAGTAGCAAGCATATTTACAGAAAGTATTTTACATAATTTAATTACAAAATATCTTCAAATCTGCCAGACATCCTTTCTTATCCTCCTTGGGATTTAAGATAAGCTTATTGTTACCTGTTTGTGTAAAGATCAGATAAAACATTTAACGCCAACTTTTCTAAAATAGTAATTAATAAAATTTGACGAAACGTGCTTTTTATGAAATGCTGATGCTTGTATAAAGAGATTCCAACTCCCACTGTTCAGCTCGTCCGATTTATCACTGGCCATGGTCCATTTGCGCAATATTTTGCAAAACGCGGACTCAGCCAGTCTGAGTTCTGCTGCTGCGGAGATATTGGGTCCTCAGAGCATTTCCTGACCACTTGTCCATTGACCACTTGTCCATCATATTCAGCTGCCAAGTACCAACAGGCAAGCTTTCTGCAAATTTATCATAAAGCAGAGATATCTGATTACAAAGATTGTCAATTTAATGGACAAACTGTCTGCCCTGGTCATGGACTTATGACAGACAGCGTAAATTCTCCTGAAGCCGTAAACGTATGCTCCGTATGGATTATATTCAGATTTGCATCAGTAATATAACAGTTTTACTTCAGCAAAGTACTATACCAGTATTAATCAGTATTGTGTCAGTATTAATATCAGTAATGTAACAGCTAAGTATTGTATATGTACAATTGTATCAGTAATATAACAGTCGTATTTGAGTAAAGTATTGTATCAGTGTATTAGTTATCAGTATTATATCAGTTTTGAATCAGTTTTGTATCAGTCATATTCGAATCAGTAACAATCATGTGTCGATAATGTATATGTGATGTGTTAATTGCAATATCTTGAGTCTTTGTAACGTGTTATTTCGTGGTTTTGTTTACCAGCTTGTACAAAATCATTCCCATTTACACTTAATCAGTATTGTATGGGTATTAATATCAGTAAAGTTTATATGGGCATTAATATGAGTAAAGCATTGTATGAGTATTAATATCAGTCCAATACTTTACTCATATTAGTATGAGTATTAATTTACGTACATCCAAGTATTGTATGAGTATTAAAATTAGTAAATTATTGTATGTGTATATTGAATGAACAATATAACAGTCTTACATCAGTAAAGTATTGTATCAGTATTATATCAGCCTTGTATCACTAGTGTATCACTTGTATTTGCATCAGTAATATAACAGTAGAACATTGATCAGTGGTATTTTAATTCGCAATATCTTGAGTCTCTGTGTTATTTCGGGGATTTATTTACCGACTTTATAAAATCATTCCCATTTAATCAGTATTGTATCAGTATTAATAATCAGTGTTATATCAATGAATCAGTACTGTAGCAGTATTAATCAGTATTAATATCAGCATCAGTATTATATAGTTCTGTGTCAGTCATATTTGCATCAGTAATGTACCAGTAATGTATCTTGAGTATTAATCTGTAACTCTGTAACACGTTATTTCGTATGTCTTGTCGTGCACGTGAACACCTTTTAGGTGGCTTTATGTATTCTGAAGGGGTGTTATAGATAGTGGTGGATGTGGTGCTATACTGATTAAACATTTGGTAAAGTAATAGTGCCCACGTCCCCCATTCTCTCTCTCCCACTGATAAGTCGGGATCTTTCTAGGGAATCAGCAACAATTCTCGTGTTTCATTCTTCTCTTTTACATTTTAATTGACTTTACGATGTATTTATTTATAAAATACAATCAATTCGTACCTCACTAGTGCACATTAGTGTTTTAAATTGTCAATTATTTTTACCACAGTGATGCAAATTTCCATTCTAAATTTCGCTTCGAATTTCTTAGGAGATAGTCCCTTTATGTTCTCTGTAAATTTATTAAATTAAATATGTTCTTTACACAGGTGAGCATGATTTTTCTTTTCTGACCTTTTGAATAAATTTTAAAGTTCACTAATTTTAAAATTTTTTTCATTTATTTATATTTTGAAGATATACTTACCGTTGTTTAAATGCATACAAATTCAATGATAGAGGCAAATACAAAGTTCGAAATCAATTGAGATATAAAACGCGATATATTGTTTGGACTTATTTCTGATTACACTAATCCTTTCTTCCAATGATAGTTTGGCTAATCTTTCGCTGCGATGGTCTCTCGTTTTACGCCTCGACGCATCAAGATAACAAATAAAACAGGATTAGTGTGGAGATAACAAATAAAGGGGAATTAATCTTTGGATATTTTTTCAAAGCAAATTCAGGAAAGCGTTACTTTTATGCGTTTGAGTGAGTAATTTTTACCAAGGCTTAACTCTTAACTCTTTGTAGACGCTAAGTGCAATTTGTAATGCGGTAAAAGAAAATTTTCTGGATTACGAAACTTCACTTCCATTTGTTTATTTTTTACTTTAACAGTGGAATGTTTCAGCTTGGGAGGCCTTTTTGTTTACGTGATATCTTTTGTGGATTAACAGTGTCTTTAAGTTGTGTTGTAAATACAGTTAAATTTTGTTCAGAGACCACCGCCAGAATCAGAAGAAAAACTACCTTTTACCCGGAGTGACTTCTTATGCCGGACACGGGGCTGTAAGAACAGGTCTTTTTTGGACAATAAGAAAAATGTTTACATAACAAAAATAAAATTATGAGTAATGATCCTCGCTAAGTGTTTTACTTTAAAGCATTTAAATGACGGTAAAATGCAGAGTAATAAATACCATATTGCTGTGGAAAAAATGAACACGATGTTTGGTTTGTGGAATAACTATTCCTAATTGTATGTTCGATTTAGTACAAAAATGTCTGGTCATCTGATAAATTTTTCTAAATAGACGGAGAAGATATGTGAATTCTTAACGTCCGTTTAGTTTGGCGAACGAAACGCCTTCGCTATCAATTATAGAACTTCTGTCGTAAGCATTTCCTTCCCCAAGTAAGAATATACAATCTTCTAAATCAAGAAACAGATCAAGATTCTAGTAAAACCTAAGCACACGTTTTTCTTACTTGGAGAGTAAGCAACGAAGTTAGAAAAACAGGAGCTGCAAAAGAAGATGGAAAGCACACATATCTATATTCCAAGAAAACGGGGTACTTCGAATTTATCTGGCTTCTTGATTCACAGATGCTAACACCTTTATTTATTTCTCAATACTAACTGATTTGATGGATTTCTAAGAGGCGCAGAGATATTGTTGTAATCTTTAAAACAAAATATGGAAACAAATGAAGCCATTTTTATTTTTGGAAAATAAATCATTTTGTTCTCACCGCAAGTTTGAAAATGTGAATTGATAGCTGGAGTCAATAGTTCAAAAATGGCGTAATAATCAAACAGCACATAGTAATGCAATATAAATTGATCAGGATCAAACGAAGCTGATGTAATTTATGATAGTAACCTATTAACCAGCTAACCCGATAATGAGATTTAAATGCAAGTTGCAAATACTGAAATTTATATTATTTTAATCAGTGTATATTCAATATTTCAATGTGCTCATCACGTTTTTCTAAAAAGTTATTAGAAGTTATTAGTTCTAAAAAGTATTAAAAATTTATTGGATAGATGAAAGAGTCTGGTTAATTTTTTATTCAAACTCTAAGATTTCTTTAATTACCTTCATTTCAAACTCCGAACTCAAACCTTCGTTGAAGAGTATCCAAACAAGGGTTAGCTACGTTGTTTGAGATTTGTAGAATATCTTTAGAGTCCAGATACATTTTAGTCAGCTTGAATGAAAACGTACAATTTAAACAGACTTTTCCTAATATTTTACAATGATTTACAAGCGACTTCAGTTTTGTTAAAACTGTATATTTTTCCTGAAATGTGTTCTTTCAGTTGCATTATCGTGCTTCTCTCTTATCACTGCATGATCTTTGACGTTACTGTGTTTCTTTCTGACAATTTATGTTTTCATTTCATGAGAGTAAATAGCTTTATTTGATAAAAATATAAAACAAGTTTTCGACGCGTGATTATTTTATCCTTGTATGATCGATCATTAATCATTGCATGCCCCTGTATCTTCTTTCGGCATGAAATGATAATAAAGATCGTCGCATCACTCACCTAATACATGAACTCCATCAGTTAGGTTTCCTCGAAAGAGGAAAACGAAGCAGTAGCCAAACGTGACATCAATGAAAATATCTTCTGATGACGTTACTCTCAGAACAATGCATTCTTCTTTTGGCCCAGATGAGTCAGTCAATGATGCCATAATAATGGCTAAACAAAGCGGTATTTGGGAGATACATTTCCAACATTATTTGGTAATGACCGTTTACAAATCGGCGAAGAACGTGTAGAAGATTTCAAAGTTCTACGATGTTTACAGGCATGATTTAACGATGATTAATGAATTAATGATGTGCATGATTTAAAGAATAAGTTACGTATACTTACCAAGTATTGGATTCCCTCTTTTTGGATTGCCTCCGAAAGCGAATACATGAGAATGATCAGAGGTAACTATAATGAGAGTGTCATCCGAAGATGTCATTTCTAAAGCGACACTGACTGCGTCTTCAAGCGCAAGTGTGTCAGTCAAAGCACGATGTGCATTGTTGAAATGATGGGAATGATCGATTCGTCCACCTGTAATTAAAAAAAAGCACCATCAACAATTGATAAAATAAAGTGTGCCAGAGAAATGCTGGGTACTTACATAAAATACAAAATTATTGCATATATAGGTGCCCTTCATCCGGATAAAAAAATCTGCAAGCTTGGAAAGCAGCTCCAACTCCAACTCCCCCTGCATACCGAGACTAGCTTCCTTTTAGCAAGCTGGTTTCATTTTAGCAAGCTGTCATGATGTAAAGATGCTCCGAATGGCTATGAAAGTAGAGTCTATCGTGTCAGAGGCACTTCGGAGGCTAGAAGGTACACAGAGTTGGCTATCACACAACTGGTCAGAGAGAGAACGGAATAGTAGAGATGTGTCGCCATCTGCTTTGGCAATCGTAGTTAAAAGTATCATCGTTCAATTGAAATGGAGTATTATACCTAATTATATTCCCAGTTCATCGAAAACTTCAAACAACTGCAATTGCAGCGGTCGTATTTAATATCCTACGGCAGTAAAGCGAACACGATGGTAGTGCCATCTGTTGGAAAAAATAGTAATGAAGTTGTAAAATTAATTTAATAAAATTTTAAAAGCATTAGGAAGGACTGCATTGGAATTAAAGTCATTATCTTAAAAAGATAAATTTTTGAGAATGTGAAAAGTTTCAAGAAAATTCAAGTCACTAATTGCAGAAGCTCTTTGAATAATTTTCGAGGACGCACAGTAAAAATTCCAACATAATTAGCTATCCAAGACTTGATAACTTCGCCCTTTCGGATATAAGATTCGTGTTCCTTGGTACGAAACTTTAATATTGCTTAATTTGGCCGATATATCTCAAATCACAGCTACACCAGTTAGATATTTAAACATTAATTTGACTTTGGGACTGCAAAAATTATTCAAAAAATTCAATTATTGTGAAAAATTCAAAAAATTCAATTGCTTCTTCAATCGGTGGACTGGATTTTTCTTGAACCTTTTCGCATTCAGAAAGATTCACCTTGTTTAGTTAATTTGTTTAAGTCCAATCCACTCCTTTCTAACGCTTTTAAAATTAACTTAATTTTACAATTTCGTTACTATTTTTTCCGACTGTTGGCGCTACCTTCTTGTTCTCTTTACTGCCGTAGGATATAAATACGACTGCTGCGCCCGTTGCTTTCCAGTTTTGCAGATTTCTTTGCTCTTGA
The DNA here is from genome assembly GCA_000611955.2 of Stegodyphus mimosarum. Classification (NCBI taxonomy): domain Eukaryota; kingdom Metazoa; phylum Arthropoda; class Arachnida; order Araneae; family Eresidae; genus Stegodyphus; species Stegodyphus mimosarum. The sequence goes on along the minus strand of KK117578.1, from coordinate 122,240 downwards.
AGAAGAGGTATCTCTACCTATTTGCCTTCGAAATTGATTGAGTTATTGACTAAATCTACGCCAAATACAAGGTTTCTGCTTTGCTTATTATATATTTTAGTTTGCACATTTTTTTCCTATAATTTGAAAAATCAAGATTGTTAGCTTAATGCGAATAACAGTAACTGAAAGAGCTGGAATTCATGCTTATAGCAGATGTTTAAGTTGCCATTCCAACGAGCATTTGGTGTTGTAATTAAACTCAAAGTTGCATAAAATAAAAGTCTGATATAGCGAAGTAAACATTCAGTAACACTGATATTGCTGCATTCGTCTACCTTTGAAATGAAACATCAATAATATATGAAGAATGCGATGTAGTTGGATTTATTTCGCTCTATTCAGCCGTATTTGTAAAGTACTACTAAAATGAAGACATTTTCTCCTGAAGATGAATTCATTTCAAATTTAAATATTTGCTCGAGTGTGCAATATTACAAACTTCGTAAGTTGTTTTCTAAATTTGAGACGTAAATATTTTCTCTAATATACATAACTAAGAAACTATTTTTTTCTGATCTTTACATGATTTCAAATCCCAATGCTTAGAATATTATTTTATTTCAACGTTCAAAATTAAAAGCAAGGACGTCAGCTGTACTGTTAGTAAAGATTTCTCTTACAAACTGTAATAATAATTTAAACATTTTGAATCATTTGTCATTTACTCTGCTCTGTTTGCTGTTTACCATGTATTTTAATAAAAGATCTATCTAAGTGCTGTTTGTGCAAGTGAGTTGTTACAATTTGCTATCAATTTATTATATTAGAATTTGCTACGTTTTGAAAATGAGAGTTTTAAAAAAAATTAGAGGTTAAAAAAATCTGAAAGTCTTCAGATTTTATATTACGCCCAAAGGGGTGTTTTTTTAACGTTTCCTGCCTTACCTTTATTTATTAAATATCTTGTCCTTCGCACTTAAACCATAAAATTCAATTCAACAGCAATACCGAAAAATAATTTTAAAATGGGCATATCTTTAGAATTTCCGATACACGGCCCCGCGCGCTGGAGATAAAAAATGTTTTTTCTGTACAACGTTCCCACTGCTCGCTGTGAAATCCTTGAGTTTGTTAATCAAAAATTCGTTAAAGTGTTACAAAATATGAAATCGATAATGAAACAAATTCCAAATTTGAGCTTCTAGATACCCATATTCGGAGGAGGATTATGTTATTCAAAATTTGATGGCTCTAGGTTGTTTTATCACAGTGCGAGAAACATACATACACATATGCAGATTCTTCTTTATTTAATTTCTTTAAATATAAGACAACGTGATTATATTTGGTGGCAACAGTTTGAAAAGTGATACGGATATTTACAATGAATTGACGCAAAATGTCAAAACGAAATTAATAGTCCTTATGAGCTAACGCTCCTTTGGGCTACAAAAAAAAATCAAAAAGCTTTCAGCTTTTACATTACGCCCAAAGGGACTTTTTTTAACGTTTTATGTGGTTTCCTTTATTTATTAAATATCATGTTCTTCGCACTTAAAGTATAAAATTCAATTCAATAGCAATATGGCAAAGTTATTTTAAAATGAGCTTATCTTTAGAATTTCTGATATACAGTCTCACGCGTTGGAGATAAAATTTTTTTTTCCTTACAGTATTGCCATTGCTCGCTTTGAAATCGTTGAGTTTGTTAATCAAGAATTCGTTAAAGTGTTGCAAATTGTGAAAACGATACAAACCAAATTCCAAATTAGGGCTTCCAGATGTCCATATTCCGTGGGATAATACGTTATTCAAAATTAGATGGCCGTAGGCACCGTTGTTTATCACAGTGCAAGAAACATATACATTTATGAAGATTCTTCATTATTTAATTTCTTTAAGTATAACACAGGGCGATAACATTTAGTGGCAATAATTTGAAAATTGATACGTCGTTTAGAGTGATTCAACGCAAAATGCCTCTGGACTACAAAAAAAAAAATTAATAGCTCTTCTGGGTTAAGGCCCTTTGGGCTAAAAACATTAAGTGCTTGGCTTATACACGCGACAATACAGTAACTGTAAAATGTAAGCAGAGAATTCCATAGGTCGGCAACTGCCTTTTTGACGCTCTGGTTTGCCATGGTTGAAATATTGCTGGCAGTATCGTCGACTGGCGACATTGCTGCTATATAAATGTCGAGTGGTTTTTCGGTATGATCACTCAATTTCTTTTTACCTCTTTAAATTAATGACATATGCTCATTCTGAGTGCGAAACCGTTTCCGACTTATTGCAACAGTCAGAGGGAGCAAACGGAAAAAAAATTGGAATGGAAGTTAAAGAGAAAAAATGCCCTAGAATGGCAATTTTTTCTCTTTTATACACCATCAAAATGTTAAGCAGCGATGCACTACAATTCCAGAGCTATTAATTAATTAACCTTCAAATTTAATTAGTTACATTTTAAAGTTTAGCCATTAATTTAAGCTATCACATGATTAAACTTTCGATGATGAACCGCAAGGTTTTCCACAAATCAAATGCGTTTCAATGAGATAATTCCTTGTTGATGCATCGTTGAAGAACGGATTGAAGAACGACCTATGCCCAACTGCTCTTCGTACCATCGCTTTGGAAACCATTAATACTCGCTGTCCTCCTGGTGAGTGGCTTCATATTTACACTGATGGTTACCTTTTGGATTTCATCCAGGGCGATGATGCTGGCGTCTTCTGCGATCCGTTTTCCTTTTACCTATATGTTGGCTCTCATACAACCCATTTTGACGGCGAAGTCGAGGCCATCCATTTAGCCCTTCAACAGCGTTCTACCCGTCCCTGTACTCTTGTTAAGGCTGTAATTTTATCGGATTCAATTTCTGCCTTTCAGGGCCTTAGTAAGTCACCTAGGAAATCAAAGTGCTCGTGTGCAGAGCTGCAGAGAGCTGTTGAGGAAAATTCAGACAAAGGTTGCTTTCCAGTAGGTGCCATCACATTGTGCCCTTTGGGGAAATGAGACGGCGGACCTTTTGCAAATAAAGGTACGAATATTCGCCAAAGGTCTTCCAGAGACCTATCTCTTCTATCTGCTAAACTTGAAATCAATAGGATTTATAAAAAATCCTTTCGTAATGCTGCTGTTAGTGCTACTGAAAATAAGTCATGGTGGGTTCTATTAAAAGCCGACTATGTCTCGGACTCTCCTCGTGCTACTGCTGTGGCTGTGTTTACACTATTGACTAAACATGATTATTTTGGTGCTCATTTGCTTCCTTTTAATCTGACTGCCACACCTTTATGAGCTTTGTATGATTCTGGACAAGTCATGGACGCTGCTCATCTGGACGTGTGCTCTGCACTTAAGAGTTTAGACTGTATTGGAAAGAAGTATTGGAGAGGTCGTTGCCTAATAACCTGATGGTCAATGGCCAGGTATTTGATAAATAAAATGCTGAATCGTTGATTTATCATCGATTGCAGCATTTTAAATTTGTTGAATCGGTTCCGTATTGTCTAATGCTTTAATTTCATAGCACCATAAAGTGGTATAGTATGTAATACAGCGATGTAATCTGAATATGCATTTCTCAGTTCGAAATGAGAAAATTAGGAATTCTATCTTTCTATACAAAATTTATGCTCTAAAAAGTACACTCACGTTTGTGAAAATTGCAACACCATGAAGGACTTACGCGAGTGAGCTGAAATTTTCAGGAAATGCAAAGTAGCGCATGATATGCAAATGATTAGAATTGCAAATCCGTAGCGCATGCGTATGCTGAGCAGCGCCCTCTGAACGGCTGATGGATACGAATAAATAGACGGCTGTAGCGAGGCGTGTATGGTTATCGGTGGTTATCTGCTAGTGGTAAACGTTAACTCAATCTGTACTTATGCCTCGTCGACGAAAGAGAGCGAGATTTGAACAACTTACAGAGTTTGAACGAGGGAGAATCATCGGCCTTCGTGAAGCTGGATTGTCGTATCGTGCAGTAGCCTCTCGTGTGCAGCGTAACAGCAGCACAGTGATGCGCGTTTGGAAGCAGTGGACGGACGAGTGTCGGACAACTCGGAAATCCGGGAGTGGACCCCGAAATGTGACGTCAGCTCGCGATGATAGACACCTGGTCCGCATGGCGCGGACGGACCGTACAGCTTCCTCTAGACAATTGGCAGCACTGTGGTCAATAGCTACAGGTGTTTCATTGTGTGCTTCATCAATTCGTAGACGTCTGCTGCAGTGTGGACTGCGCGCACGGACTCCTTTATACAGGATCCCCCTAACGCACGACCATCGCCGCCTGCGGCTACAATGGGCCAATCAGCATAGAGACTGGCGTGCTGATTGGCAGCATGTCGTGTTTTCTGACGAATCCCGCTTTAATTTGTGGTACCATGATGGCCGCATTCGTGTCAGACGCTATGCCGGTGAACGCCACCTTCCGGAGTGCATTATCGAACGCCACAGTGGACGAACACCCGGAGTTATGGTCTGGGGCGCCATAGCATATCATAGACGATCTCAATTGCTACGAATTGTGGGCAATCTGAACAGCAACCGGTATATCCGTGAAGTTCTACAGCCCGAAGCTGTTCCCTTCCTTCAAAGCTTGCCAGGCGCTGTATTTCAACAGGACAATGCCCGCCCTCATACTGCTCGGATTGTTAAATCCTTCTTTGCAGCGCAGCAGGTACAGCTTCTTCCTTGGCCTGCGTGTTCCCCGGATATGTCGCCAATTGAACATGTGTGGGATGTCATTGGTCGGCGTCTTGCTCGTGATCCTCGTCCTGTTGCGTCTGCAGACGAACTTTGGGTACGCGTACAAACGATATGGAATGCTCTTCCTCAGTCAGACATTCAAACTTTGTTTGACTCCATGCCACGTCGTGTAGCAGCACTTATTGCGGCGCGTGGTGGCCACACAAAATACTGATTCTGATCTCTTGTTCTTGTTTGTTTGCTTTGAACATTTAATCATTTATTTGTACAACTACCACTCAACTGTGTATTAAATTGCATTCAATTATGACGATTCCTTCTTGGTGTTGCAATTTTCACAAACGTGAGTGTATTATAACACTGGAAGTTACGCTATGGGAGGGACTGATGAAAAATGCATAAGACGGGATCCTGATTTATTTAAAAAGGACCAGGCGCAGAAAATACTTGTTTAGAATAATAGTATGTAATAAAGACTGTAGGTTTGAGATGTAGTAATACAAATTAATGATAAAAGTTAATGTGCTTCTTAAAGAAGTTCTTTCAATGCTTATAGTTTAATAAAATTTAACGAACTCCTCTGACGGCAAAATCCGTAAATATAAAGAGGGTAAAAAGAAAAAAATGTATAAAATAAAACTCCACTTTTTCTTTTCTGTACCAAAATACAAAACAGCAGCAGCACTACGCATATTGTTACGGATTTCATATTTATTTGGCTATTTAGAATTGTAATTAAAATTGCTTTATTTTCCCGTGCAACGCAGTCGATTTTTGAAGAGAAAAAAATAAAAATAAAAGAGTAAAAATAAAAATAAAAGAGTAAAAATAAAAATAAAAGAGCGCGTGCATTTAATAAATAAATATCTCTTAATTACTGTTGCCATCCAGAAAAATCGAGAAAAGTCGAGATTGTTCTAGTGATAATTAAAAAGCTTATAAAAGCCGAATTGAAACACATCATCTCAGTTGTTGTTGTAGATGTAGCTGTTTAAAGCGAACTGGTGTTTGTTTACTTAATGCTGTAGGGATTTCGCTGTGAGATTGAATTAGTTTATCTGTTTTGAATTGAGTTTTGCTAAACGTTTGAGATATTGTGCGAATATCTCTGAAGAAATATTTAAGCATTTTGATTTATTTCTTGTGGAAAGAATAATTTTGTTAACTTTTTGACCACTTGCACGTTCGATCCATCACGAACCCGTAGGCACGCAACAATATAAACGTAGAACAATTACATTGTCTGTGAACAAAATTATAACTTAAATGCAATTTTTGAAAAGTTGTATGCATAACATAAATTATTATGCTTTGATGCCTATTATTTCTTTAAAGTTAAATGTAACTTATATGGAAAGTAATGTTTTGTTCATCAGCATTTAAAGAATTCTAGAAAATTTCAAATTAAAATTAATTATAAGTATGAAAGCATAAAATAAACCCAAGGAACCGCGTAAATTCGAGTTCGCGTATTAAATATTTTTAAAAATAAGTTGTAATTTCATAAAGAATTTATATGCACTTAGGTATAAAATTAGAGTATCTCCCTTGATAGTTAAATTCCTTCGAAGTGAGATCGTGCTTCCATCGCTACTATCAACGAAAACAATGTTTGGTTTCCAATGCTTGATGAGTGAAGAACCACCGATTGCTTCTCGGCCTCCTTTTAAATAAATGATATTTTTAGTAGCAAAGTGATAATCCGTGATGCAGTGTGGTCTTCTCTCAGTACTTCTGTGATCACAATTTTTTTCGTTGATAGGAATTTATTTGATCAATATTGTACTTCGTAAACAAGGATTAATGTTATGTTGTAAGTAGAAAAACTTGTATAAACCGTTCTCTCTTGACTTGAATCATACTGTACATCAATCATACGTAATGAAACTTTGTACATTAAATTATCCCTAAATTGGAAGTCTCTAGGTTTTAGGTAGTTGTGCCTGCTTTAGAATAAATTAAAACACCAAACTACAAGTAATTTAAAACTGCAAGCTGTATTCGAAAGTTATAATACTGAGTTATACCAATGGTAACATAAAATCTGCATTCAATGGAACGTTAATTGTGTTTAATGAAGAATAATATCATTAATCATACTTTCCATTATTAAACACATTTACATCATACCAAAACAATATTTCAACTATGTAAAAATTGTAGTATATTCTAGAATCCGTGCATTGTTAACAAATAAAGAATGAATTAACATAGACGTGAGAGGACTAAATGTAAAATTATGGATTATTTCCAACAAGAATCCCAGTTGCCTTCGTATGCTATAGACAAATGGAAAAATGACTTCCCATTCTGCTATTTTCTAAGATTCAAATCATGTGACACAAATTAAATAAAATGAAGAAAAGGCAAAATTCTATTATAGTTAATAACTTAAAGTTAAAAATGTTTTTAATCACATCATTTTATCCTCCGATTCACTGAAACATGTACAGAAATATGATAGTTGCAGAACATTAGGTCGAGCAACAAAATATTTCAGGCATTGGTATTTTCAGGCATTGGCATTTTCAGGCATTGATATGTTCCAGCCATTCAAGAAATCTCATTTTATTTTATTGGTAAGTAGCCGGAATGAATTCTGTTTATATTGCTTCGGTTTATAAATCATAGAAAGGTTTATTTTAGGGGTTATTATTTTAAGGGGATTATTTTTTTTAAATTATACTTACCTCTCTGTCCTTTTGTTTTGAAACTCCTAAAAAGTTCTTGACATTTAATTAGCCACCAACTAACTATTCCAACAATTCATTAGCTCAATAATTAAATAGTAATTTATATGTTTGAAAAAGTAACAACAGTTGACCTCCCTTTTCTTTTGTGAAATATAAACTTCACTTTCCTGAGGTCAGTTTGTCAACAATTAACTTCAGACAGAATATTCGAAAGGCTGATTGCCCCAGCAATATCTTAGATCCGAGATCGATGGATTATGCTTGGAGATGCTCTAGGGAAATTTATTGCAGTTCGTTAGTCCTTTACTCTTGTCCTCCATAAACTAAGGTCTGTCTTCGTACTGAAATGGAATTATTGCCTTCAGAGCTTATCATGAGCCTTGTAATCAGCATTACTCGTCGCTGTGCGTGTCATTGTCCATGACAGAAGGTCATATTCAAGATTAGCTGTCTGACCTATGATTAGCTCTGGCGTTTGATCCCTTTGCCCTCTTGATCTGAAGTAATAAATTTATTGTACACTGTTTTTTCTATCAAAGGACAAAATCATTTTTATATATTGTAGGTATGCCAAATTTTGATTAAAGTTCCTTACTAAATGGTTAATTTGGAGTTAAAAATGAATAATAATTTTAGTTTACACAGTTACAAATTAACGGTAAATGTAAGAATGATATAAGTTTAGAAATTACAAGTGAAATTTAAATGATTGAGATGCATATTAACAGTGTAAATTAATAATTAACATTTAGATAACAGCATCAAAGAAAAAAAAAACATGCACACAGCAGAACTTAAAAATATGCTCAGGTTTTTTCTCAGATAAGCATTTAGTGAATAAAATCAGCTAAATTTGCTTTACAAGCATTAAAGTTATATGGAGCGTAAAGAAATACTGAAATTTACAGCATTATATTTTGCACACTGTTTAATATTCAGTATTTTAATTCTGTGATATCTGTAAATACATGGTGATCCAAATGCAGTTAATAAAAGACATACTTGAGTATAAGTGAATTTGCAATACATGGTAACGAAATTAGCATATAAATGCATACAGTTTACGAGACTTTATTTAATAAATTTTAGTATGAAAATTTTAAATTGTAGTTATGTCTACCAGACAGTGTGGTACAATGGAATCCTGAATGAATAAGTTCGGCTCTGAACTGTCATTATCATAATTGAGTCTGATGTTATCCTATTACAAAATAACGCTTTTAACAACTCAGAAGAAGCATGAAAAGCTATCTTTATAAGTGTGAATAGCCACACAGACTTCCAGAAATTCTCTGACATTTTAGTATGGAAGTCTCTCAAATCACAGATCATTCAACATGAATGATAATGTGGCAGAAAAGCGATAAAACAAAGGCACGAATTATTGGATTGTGGGAAAGCCTAATAGGGTTGCTTATTTTAAGAAAGGAATGTTTTCGTGGAGGACTTTCTAAGCAAAATTGTATACTCATGTAGTATTGAATGAAAATACATGTTCAACACTCTCTTGTATTACGCTATACATAAAAACAATACAAATGCCCATAAAGCCAGCATATTCATAAGGATTTAAACTTGGGTGAATCAAAAAGATATTCAGCAACAAGATGAATGATAGGCATGCAACGGTGCATATATGCGAAACTCAATATGAACGTTTTCGAGAAATGCCTTCCTTCCAGAAGTATAATGTAAGACATCCCTTAAGTAAATTGCACAAATGTCCGAGAAACAAAGTTTTTAAACCAATTTCTTCCACAGTGACGTAAATCACTGTTGATATTTTACGACGAATATGTCGCTGCGAAATATATCGCTTAAAGCAACATTTTCCTCAAAGCTGTGATAGGAATTTATTATTCATTCTAATTCTGCAAAGAAAATGTTTCTCTGAAATACGATTCACATCCGTAGGTCTGTTAATGACAGCAAAGTTCAGTATCTGTTATGAAATATTTTGTGATTTTTTTCTTTCTTTCTTTCTTTTTTTTTTTTTTGGATGGGGGCCATCTAGTAACATTGTCGTTAAAAGATTATACAGCAAAATTCTTTAGAGAAAAAATATAAAACTCACCAGCTTTACACTTTTTGGTGCTAATTGTCATATTATACATTGGAATTTGAAGAAATATAATGTTTTCAGAAATTCGCCGTTTTTTTGAATAACTCTGATTTATGGGTGAATATGCGCCATGTATTGCTCTAACATTATCGACTTAATAAGAATGTCTATTTTGAGCTGTAATGTCACCTTTTCAGGTGCAAAATAAGCTTATGACGTGAAACATTCATATAAAAGTTAAAAGACATTAAAAGTTTTAAGATAACTTTACGTGCACAATATTTATATAAAAAGAGATCATATCAAATTCTAGAAAAGTTTAAAAACTGTACGGGACTGGAACAACCATTACATTAAACATTACTTAGCAATTACAAAATACGTATTATTAGCTAAGAATTAGATTTCAATTAATAAGATTCTTGTTAGTCCAAAGGGGCTTTGTCTCTGAAGGACTATTGTTTTTCTTTTGCGATTTTGAGTAGGAAATATTAATTGTAGCTTCACTTTTCAAATTGTTGCTACCAAATATTGCAGTCCTGTATTGTATTTAAAGAAATTAAATAATGAAGAATGTGCATAAATGTATGTATGTTTCTCGAACTGTGATAAAACGACGCTACCTAGAGCCATCGAATTTTGAATAACGTAATCCTGCTGCGAATATGGGCATCTGGAAGCCCAAATTTCAAATTTGGAATTTGTTTTATTATCAAATTCATATTTTGTAAAAAATATTGATTAACAAAAGCGAGCAACGGCGATATATTACAGAAAAAAAAAACATTTTTATCTCCAGCGCGTGAGACTGTTTATACGAAATTCTGAAGACCTGCTCAGTTTAAAATTATTTTGCAATATTGTTCTTGAACTGAATTTTATGGTTTAAGTACAAAGAACATGATATTTAATAAATAAAGGTAACACACAAAATGTTGAAAAAAACGCCCCTTTGGACGTAATTTAAAATCTGAAACCTTTCAGATTTTCTTTTTTTTTTCTTTTTATTTATTTATTTATTTATTTTTGTAATATTCTAAGCAGACAGAATAATACATTGGCAATTTTAATAAATTTTGAGCGAAATAAAACTAAAAATGAGGATAAATACTCTCATTCAGCTCTGTTTAAAATATTGGGTTAAAATTACGTCAGCTCCAAGAGAACGTCACATCAATCATACTGTAAACATTGAAGTTCCTATTGACTCGCAGTGTGATATTGAATTTGTATTTCAACTTACCCTCCACCATAAGGAAATAGCCTCTGGGATTTTTTCGAAGTATTTCAATGGATTTCCGTGTCATTTCCGCTAGAGATGGTTCCCCGTCAGGTCCAGAATCACGATCCACTTCATATGCCATATGCCCATAGTTGAAAAGTCCTTCAAATGTAGAAGGGAAAAAAATTACATGTAGAATTATATACAGAAGCATTTTTTAATGTTTATAAATTGACAAAATAGAAATATCGTATTAGTTCAAATAAAAAGACATCTCACAACACTATGCCTTGAGGCAAAGCTACCTATTTGCTTTTCATATGAAAATAAATAAATGACTCATAAAATTGGTTTCGTAACTTTTTTTATGCCTTAGATTTCCTAAGTAGGAATGTCGAAAATTTCGGAAGGGCATTTTAAGGAGAGCAGAGCATAAAATGGGAAAACTTAATTTGGATTATCACAACTAAAACTAAATGCAGAAATATGTTCATTACTGTCCACTTCCCTTAGCACAATTTACAAGAGTTGGTGCAACTGCGCTCCCTAAGGGGATAAAAAAAAACGTATGAATTAATGAACACTTTAGATATAAAAAAGTAAATTTGTTTTAGATCTAAAATCATGAGAATGTATCATATTGTTACGATTTGTATCAGACAGGTAATTTTAATAGAATTATAAGTAAAATTGTTGTATTTTCTCGTGCCATGCACCGCGAGACAAATTCTAAGAGAAAGCTATGCTGGAAAAGTAAAAATACATGGCAAGTGTATTTAACTTTGGTAAATGGATATCTCAGTAATTTGGCGACATATCTGACAACGGTTTCGACCACCTTTTTGTCGCCAAATTTGGCGAGAAATCGCCAAATGTCGTCACATTTGGTGACCATTTGGCGACATTTTTGTCCGGTTCCTGTATCATCGCAATATGTTTTGAAACGGAATAAATCTAATTAGCACAATGTTAGCGGTAACCATAATTCGATCCTCGTATTGCTTTCCAGTAATTTCGAGAAATAAAATGTACTAGAAATTTCTGGGTGGCCGATTGAAAACAATTTAAGGCCGAAGAAAGAGCGCGTGCTGTCAGTTGCTTAGTTATTGTTGCTGCGAGTTGTAGTTTCGCGTGAACTGCAATAAATCCGAGTTAGCTTTCTCTTTAGATGAGCTTTGCATTGCGTTGTATTTAATATTCTTAGTAGTTTGAAGCGTAACTACTGATTATACTGCGTGTACGAATATTTCAGTGGAAAATTCCAGAATTCTAAAATATTTTTTTTTATAAAAATTAATTTTTTTAACCTATTATCGGACTTGTGCATTCAATCTGTTACGAACCCGTACGCACGCAGCAATATAATAATGCTTGTTTTCCTCTATATAGTAATATAATGGCTATTAAATATCTGCAATTTATGTTAAGAATTCTTCATTGATTTCGTTGTGTTGATGTATTATTTTCCCAACTTAATGTTACAAAATGATATATAAAAGAATATAAAAATTTCCTGAAAGCAGAAATAAAAATATGAATCTTTAATTTCTTATTTATTTATAAATTAGAATTACAAGTATGATTCACTGTTACTCGGTAAAGAAGTTATTTGGTGCGTATAAATATCAAAAAAAGAAATGTCAAGAAAAAAATAATCATTAGTAATGATTTCAAAGGCCTGTTCTTCACACGCTTTCGTGACATAAGGTTGAGACAACTGAACCGATTGATTCGAAACCCCCTTTTGTCTCCGGGAAAAAATGTTTCCAGTTCCTTGATATTTCCATAAATTATCTGAAGTAATAATAAAGAAGTAGAATCCAACTGAGCAAAAGAAATATTTATATTTAATTTTATATTTTATATATTACATTTTATATTTTATATATTGCATTTTATATTTTATATATTACATTCTATATTTAATTTTTTTTATTATTTTTATTTTATATATATAATTTCGCTCAAAATGTCCATATAAATGCCTATAAAAAGAGTACTGGGAAGGTTATATGATAGCATTCTTTCTGTTTTAATTCAGCTAATATGGAAAACAAAATGTATGTGTCTTAAAAAATGGTAAGTATTAGAGATAAATTCATTAATTTTAGTATCTGCAAAATCGGATCCTAGTTTCTGTTTACTGGAAATTCTAATGAAACATTCATCGAGAATAGTTCTTAAATATTCTAGCTTCTTATTCGGAGATTTAAAAAAGCGGTGAGAATAGTAATATCTCATAAGACATTTCAGGTTTAAATGAAAGAATTTTAATTCAAGCGTTATTTTTATTTACATTAAATTTGGCTACCATTCCGTCGGGTTTCAAAGTACTTTTCTTGTACTTCCTGAACTAATATTCACTTACATTAGTTATGCTACAACAAAATCAGCATTGAAAACAAACCTGGGTTCGTAATGTTCATCAATAATATATTCTTTATCGTTATGACAATTTAATTCAATTAAAAATCTCTGATGGCTTTATGAATCTATTTTATTTCTTAAAATATTTAATTCTTAATGTAATATTCAATCATTCAACTATAGACCATTGTTTTACTTCATGAATCATTCAATATCAATTCAATTGATACAGGGTGTATCAATACAGCGGTGACAATACACAGGTGATACAGTGGTTCAGGAGAGATAGTGAACACTTAGACGATGGGAAATCACATTGGAATGCATGGAGGGAAACGCTTTCCTGGCGCTTTAGTGGCACAAAAGTCAAGAAAGAAAGAAAACCAACGGGTGAGAAAACATGTTTGTTATTTGAAGTACAACAAAAACAAAGCAAAAACAACATAAAGAGGCAACTATCGTCATCAAAGAAGGTGTTCCAAATTATGCCCCGGACCGTGATGCAAGAACCGTGCGTCATGCATCTTCCACGAGCCAGAGAAGTGAAGCCTGCATCATGGTCTGGGGTCGTAATTTCGAATACCTTCTTTAATGGCGATCGTTGTTTGTTTTTGCTCCTATATATAAGTTTCTGCTCTGTTAAACATAATAAAACATTTTTTGTTTTGCTGATTCTGTCCTTCCTTTTTTGCATTTTGTGTCGTCACTACCACGTCAGGAAAGCGTTTCTGACCATGCATTGCTATGTGATTTCCCATCGTCTAGGTGAACTCTATCTCTTCTGAAAGTTTGTCACCGTTATACTGATACACCCTGTATAGAAAAGCATATATAACATCTTTTTGATAGCCATCTTCGGCAAATTCCCTTGATGGCAAGAGGTAGGGATCGACATACTATGCATCGTTATTGCATTAATTGTGAGGCTTTTATATTTTTATGGTTGGTTACAAAGATAAACTATGTCATTACATATAGACTCAGAAAAGTAATTTTAGTACAGGCAATCGTGCAATAAATATATATTAAATGACATAGTACATTTAGAGACATAATAAATAAAATGTATATTAAGTGACATAGTACGTTTAGTGTATGGCAATTATGTAAAAATTTGAAGTATTTTAAAACCCAATTGTGTGTATACTTTAGATAAAACATATTAAACCATATTTCCTCATCTTCCTAATAGGACAATGCTCATAAATGGTCTTTGTATAAAATCTTTGAAATAATTTAATTCAAATTAAAGATGAGTTATTATTTAAGAGTCATTTAACTATATATTTGTATTTAACGCAAGTTAGAATTAATTTAGATATTTTTTATTAATTTTTTAAAATGAGTATTTTTTGCAGAAATTTAGTGCTTATGTTTTCAACATACAAGTTTATTAAAATTTTGAGCTCCAAGAAAAACATGCATATAAATTTACTGAGATAATATACCATACTCTTATACCAGTAAAAAACATTATCAAAAAATTTTACCTAAAAGATAAATTTTCCTTTCGTTTTTAACTGTCCTAAAAATAAGACGACAGTAAGATCCATTACTACCAAATCCCCATAAGTTTGTAATGGAGATAATCCTTTCTTTCTGTGTTATGTTCGAGACATTGCTATTATACAACTAACCCAGGAGCGTAAGACTAGCTGGCAGGTGCACATGACGTAGCAGTCACGTGTGTGAAATGTGGGGGAGAGGGTTGAGTAAATGTTTTAAACATTGACCCATGAAGTCAGTTTGTATTCTGAAACTCATCAAAGTAAACCAAATTTCACTCGTTTTTGCGTGATTGACTTCTGGAGCAGAATAAAAATCCAAAGACATAAAAGAAGAAACCAAATAAAAAAATCATAAATGATCAATTATCTCACACAATTGTCCAGAATTTGCTGTCAATAATTACAAACCTTGAGATACATAAAATTTATATGAATAATTCCCAAGAATTATTATCCATTCTTGCAAATAAAATCTTCTTCGCTACAGGTACTGTTAGAGAACCCAGAATGTCTAAATGACCATTAATACTCTCTAAAACAATGTCAAAAATGGAACACGGCTCTTCAAGTAGCAGGTTTGATTCAAAAAACGAAGTTGCAGTAGTTTCAATGAAATGACAGTTGGGTTGTTTCTGTAATGTCCAATTTTGAAAAAACAAAATGTGTATCAACAATAGAATGAAGAGTAAAAAGTGGCAGAGAACGGTAAAGATACCAGTGCACATTGTATCCTACAATAAATATAAAAACGGATTTGACCTATTTGATAATCATGCAGCAGTTAATGTTACTTCAATTCAAGAACAGGAAGGGTACTGGCTTTTATTTGTTAATGCGTTTGAAACAGCATTTCATTCTTCATTGAAGCTCAATCACTTATTTAGTAATGATAGTCTTAACCTGCTTGATTTTCGAATACAAGTAACAGTTGCCTATTTGGGACTTTCTATTCCAAGAGAACCACCTTGCAGAAAACTGAGTGGTCAGTAGGTTAATGATGATTTTCTAAAGTTCCAAAATGAACACATTATTGCGAAAAACGAATAAAATAGACAAAGAAAATGCCAACTAAAACCTTGTACAGTAAAACCAACAACTATATGTAAAAAAGTGTAACATTGGGCTACGCTTAAGATGCTTTCTCCCATTCCACCTACGTAAGAACGATTAGCAGTGGATCATACCGTTATTCTATTTTTACAGCCCATTTAAAACATTTTTCACATGCTTTTAACAATGTCAAATGCTTTTAACAAACATGATAAATGCTTTTAACAAAATCTGAATGACTCTTTTCATGAAATTTCCGTACTAATTTGAACTAAAATGGGTTTTTATCTCATTTCTTCGAACATACGAAACGTTGACAAGCTTTAAACGTATGTATATTTCGACCATGACCGCAAACACGCATGCGCCTTTCGGACTGAATTATTCTCAAAATAGAGTAGAAGGATGCGGACTTTCTTTCCCTCGAGCATACAAATTCTCTCTTTCCGTAGACCTTTCACATGACTTTTCACGTCGCAGCAAGCATAATGCCCCTTTTGGACAAGTCTATGTGTTTTGCCATCCAAGGCTGCGTTTCAGACGGTAGAATTATAATAACTTGTTTAGAAGGATAGCTGTTAAAGAAGCGACATTTATCTGCGTCGTAATTATGTACTTAAAGGGATTTTAACGCGTAGATGGAATGATGAACTTGTTGACAGACGTGATCGTAGATTCGACATAGTTTTGTTTCATATTTAAGTAAGCCTTGATAAGCATAATCAGGTTCAGACATAATCATTATGGGTGCTATATGCATCCCACAATTTTGTATAACTTATTGCATCTTTAGACAATGGATGAGACAACTTTAGACAACGGAAAGATGAACAACACAACTCAGCAAGAGCAGATACAAACCGAAGAAATGGGGAAACAACGCATTCAGGAAAATATTTAAAAGGATCTTGCGATTGGTGATAAAATATCCTCAGTGCTACCCTTACTTAAGATGGCACAATGTGAATTGATTTGGAAAGATGTAGTTCAGAAAAATTAGCATACGTAAGTTTTACTTTTAGAGCTCTTGCTAAGATGTGGTATTCATCCTTTCGTCATCGCGTCCATTATCTAAAGATGGAATAGGGTATATAAAACTATGGGTTGCTTATCGCATCCATAATGATGATGCGTTAGCCTGATTATGTTTATCAAAGCCTGTTTTATTACGGAAAGCAACTATGTTGAATCTACGATCATGTTTCAAAGTTTCTTTTCTTCGTTATGCATCTTATGTGTC
This sequence comes from Stegodyphus mimosarum, assembly GCA_000611955.2. NCBI lineage: Eukaryota > Metazoa > Arthropoda > Arachnida > Araneae > Eresidae > Stegodyphus > Stegodyphus mimosarum. The sequence continues at coordinate 105,394 of KK117578.1, read as the reverse complement.
TACACAGCTATCTTCTAAACATCAAGACATTTACAGAATTTACTAAATTATATATATAGAACTACGAATAAAATTTATCAAGATATTATGCTTGCTAATATAACTTACAGAGTTATGTGAAGCATTTAAAGTATTCAAATAATTCGTGCTTTTTACAGTATTACATTACAATCGCTGCATATATTGAGTCCTTCAATATGGCATAACCCATGATTAATCAGCCATATTACGTAACACTATTATTCTATAATCATTTTACAAATATCGGTAATTATTACCAACAACTAAGCCTTAACATTTGATCGGTATTAATGAAACACAAACACAGTGTGATATATAAATGGTAAAAGATATGATAGCACATATAGGCAAGTAGCCAGAGTCGCTCTCTAATTCCATAAATATGTGCACCCAATTATCGTAAGCAACGTAGTAGTGTTCTTCATGTTTCCATTGATAAATTTTCCTCGAGGAATTCCATAATGTTTCCAGGATGTTTCCAATGATCAATTTTCCTTTATGAATTCCAGGATGTTTCCAATGATCAATTTTCCTTTATGAATTCCAGGATGTTTCCATTGATCAATTTTTTTGTTTCCATTGATCCTGAATGCTGAGCATTCAGGATGTTTCAAACCTCTAAATGTGAAAGTGTGTTGTTAACATACTTTTTTCTTCGTGAATGTAACTCGAGGATTAAAAGTTAGTCATGTCCTTGTTATACTGAAAATGAAGGATACTCATGAGAAAAAATATTCCTTGTTTAAAAAGATCCTTTGTTTAAGAAAAAAACTCTGTACTGTGAATGTATTCAACAGTGAATTTTAAAGCCTTTTTGTGCATTTTAGGGACCAAAATATATTTAAAGTAAGTAAAGGAAGATTAATAATAATAATTATAATAACAAGTAAAGAAAAAGGTGAAAATAATAAAATGTAGTACGAAAGTATAAATACATGTGCATGTATGTAAATCAAGGTACTGACGGTATTTTTTAGACATTTCTAAAACTTTCATCTTTTTTTCAGCTTTACATGAAAAACCAAAATGTTGATTATGCGTAAATTATGATTTCAGAATAGTTGCAATTTCATTAACAGGTGCTTAGCTTTTAACTTATGTCGAACAAGCATACTTTGCACACTCGTGTTTTGGGGAATGTTTCCGTAAATGTATAACTTGCACACCCCCCCCAAAAAGGGGGACAGTCTATATCTCCCGTTCTACTTGGCCGATTGACGAAATTTAAATTGCCTTTTTCATGTCTCAAAAGCGTGACTTCGGATATATATATTAGATTTATATACAGCATTGTAATAACATAGGTATTTAGACTCAAAATAGGAATTTTTCTGAAATGATATATCTATTGTTTTCCAGATTTCAATTTTACGACTCAAATTATGACAAAGTGCGAAGTTCTGTAAAATTCGCACGAGTTGTTTATAAAAATGTAACCCTCAAAATGTTATCTCCTCTATTTTATTTAAATTTGGGATATACTTATTAATATCTCTTTCTTATTAAACTTACTTGATTCCTTCTTCCACAATTCGAAATTTAGGCTTAAACTAAATCAAAATCAAAACGGTTTTCTTATTTGTTTTTTAAAATTAGTATTTTTTATTAATTATTATAAATTTTTCGAATACAGTTTTTAATAATAACTTATAAAGTTTCAATGTTTTGCTGGATGCGTTATTTTAGGACGTCAATCCTTCAACTTAAGAATGTTTTTTGGTTTGTAGTCACTAAGAAGAAACTTTAGTTCTCGAACAGTCAATGTTTTGCTAGCATTGCTCCTCACTGGGATTCGGACCAAACTACCAATGTTCAATGACTTTGCCGTTTGGCCCTGACGGGCCCACATGCTTTAAAGAAATTCAGGTGTAAGATCCGTAATCCTCGCATATCAAACAGTTTAGAATAAAGATATACTGTAGTGAAGTCATTTTATAATAAATTCAGGAAATAAAAGTAAATAATTACAGAACACAGTTGATAACGATATAAATTTGGTGAATATGACAATTGAAACATTGTATTTCACATGAATCGTAATTCATTTGTAATCCCGGCTGGTACTATATTTCTTTTAAACAACATAACATAAAATTTTTGTAATGCATTAAAAAATGCAAAGTTTTATGTATGCCAGCAACAACATTTTTTTACCTGTAGCTCAAACTGAGGAAAAAGGAAGACTTTGTTAAATTAAAAATCGAAAAATAAAGGACAATTTCTGGAATAACATGTCTGTATCCACATAAAAAAATAGCAACAATGGTATATAAATTCAAAACTGAGAAGGAAATAAACTACAAATACTGTAAACTTCAGAATAAAATAAAATCGTAAACGTTTACTTTATTTTTCATTTCTTTTTTTTAGGGAATGTGAGTACTGGAGGAGGAATGGGGGGATGGTTTAGAAAATGGAGCGAAAACAGTTCTAGAACAAAATAGCGATAAGAAAAAGAACTCGGTAGAAAATTCGAACACTCAATTCCTTCTCTTCAGTTCCACCCTTCTTCAAGCACTCCTTCCACCCCTCTATTTTCCCTTTTTTCTTCCCATTTCTTTTCTACCCCTTCACTTCAGTTTGTCTTTGATTGAGTGAAGAAGACAGGGTGGGAAATGCTTGAAAAGGAAGAAAGTTTTCGAAAGAGTGGGAAAAAAAGTTTAGATGTAGTAGTTAAACTAAATGATTCAGCCGAGAGTTACTACAAATAACTTGAATTTCTCATTCAGTTTCGACAAACAGAGCAGATGTTCTTCATAGCAGATTATCGTCTGCACTGAAACGAATAAAAATAAAAATTGAACCAATCATTTTCCCTTTATTCTACGAACTATCCTTTTGGGATTTTCTATATTTGATTTTTATTTCAGCATCTAGGGAATATTTCTGTGATTCAACAGTCTTACGTGTATTTGAACTTTTATTTTATTTTATTTGCGATAAAACAAATGAGCCTTTATTAATTTTCAGTTGCCTGAAATAATTACATCTATCATTTTGAAATCAGATTTGAATATTTTTGTGCTTAGTATATATGTAAAGAAATATGATTGCTTACTTTAACATTACTTCTTTAGGTACTGACAAAAGAAGAACGTATCAAAATACAAGACGTGCAAGGAGTATTTATCCAATTTAGAAAATTAATCATATAAAATGAAGCTAATTAAAATTAATGAAAGTTGTTAGCGCTGAATGAGGTAATCTTTAAACATCCCTATTTTTTGCAACTGTAAAATGGCTTTGCACGTTAATTATAGTTGTTCTGACAATGTGGCCAAAAGTAGAATTTATGTCTCTGAATTGAAATTGCAGTTTCGTTTCTTGAAATGGGTATGCTATGTATACCCATTTCAATTCAGAGAAAGATGTGGAGTGAGTGTGGAAAACATTTGCCAAATTTTAAAAGCGACTGAAACTGGAACACCAAATTTAAAGAAATTGAAAACATAGATGATCTTAAGACAACTGGTTCATTTCCGATACCATGTGCAGTGCTTAAATTTACAGTCCGCGGAAATCGATTAAGCATTCCTCAAGGATATATGCATATATCTGCAAGTACAATCCAAAATGCTTTAACGGAATCGTCTCCTTTTGAGGCATATAAATTAATTAAATATTCGCAAAGCCTAGAAGAAAAATTGTAGAGACATTAAGTATTTATGAAAGCAGGAGACGTGAAAAATGAGACACACCCTCGCCGGGCCTCGAATCACGGGCCTTTGGAATACACGTCGAGCAGGCTGACCTCTACACCACAAAGGCACACGAAGAAGGCGGAAGAAATACTTCATAAAATAATCGCAGGCGGGAGAAATACTTTATAAAATAATCGCATAAGATGTGTCTCTCTGCTTCGAAGGTTCTGGTACGAATTGATCAAAACAATAATTTTTAAGGGTATTTGCCATTTGAATGAACGAGTGCATCTTAGAGAAAATAAACACACATAGAGTGAGATAAAGAGTTCAGAGAAATTGCGTACTTTTTCACAGTAACAAGAGGATAATCGTATTTTCAAAGTTTGGCAAAATGTAATGCAAAAGAAATTTATTCGCCCCTTCTTTATTTTAGAGGATATGCATCTGGACATTATGGTGCTTTATGCCGCATTATTATACTGGACAGTCTATTGCATTAGACTGTTATGGGTTTTATATATACTTCAAGTATTAAATAAAATTTTCCCAAACAGATGGAGAGGTAGGAAGGAATCAATATCATGACCATCAGAGTATATACTCTTTAGTCCTCTTGATGTCTTACAGATTTGTCGCATGTATGACATACATACTTGATATTAAAACTTTGAAGGAAAGAATAATATATAGTTTAAATACCATCACTGAAGAGGTGTTGGACAAAATATTTAGAAAACGAATATCGATTAAATGCCTCTCTGCAGTAAATGGAGTTGGTGTTGATGTAGATTGAAGTTTCGGAAAAAAGTCGAATTGAGGCGATCTTCATAAAAATGGTTTCTAATTACCTTAGCGTTTACTTTATGAATTCTTGTGATTTTGAAAAGAGTTAATTTACAATTTTGCAAAATTATGAATAAATTCTTTTAATATTCCGAGTATTAAATTTTTAAATGCCTCTCCAATTTATTTTATAAATCCAAATAGTTTGATCAGAAAACTGCTTACCCGAAATTAGTTGCTCCGCGTAATCCAGTTGGGTCAAAAGTTTTGCTAACATTTTTAGAGCTGCCAACCATTTAGACGAAATGTATTTTCACATATTCACATTTCAAAATGTACACTGAGTAAACAAATGGACAGTTCTCCCGTTCTACTGGGCCAGTTGACGAAATTCAAATCGCGTTTTTCATGCCTTGAAAGCGCGACTTAGGATTTATATTAGATTTATATATACATCATACTAATATAGGTATTTTGAAACAAAATCGGACTTCTTCTGAAATGACATGCCAACGGGTTTTCCATATTTCGATTCCACGACTCAAAAATTTGGTAATTATGAAATTGGTAATTGTAACTTGGTAATTTGGTAATTGTAAACTGTAAAATTTGGTGCGAAATTTACGGAGAAATTAAAAACCTTTTTTTGGCGTATTTTTTTAGTTTTCGCTAAGAATAATTTACTTGGAGAACTTCTTAATTTATAGCAACCTACATACACAGTCCAGTCACATTAATGTGACCATCTGTCAAAAGCCAGAATAACCACATTTCGCAGAGCGGACTGCTGCGAGACGTGCAGGAAGAGAGTCACATAGGTCCCTGAAGGTGTTCTCTGGGATGTTGAGCCATGACGACTCTAATGCCGTGGCCAGCTGCGCTAGAATACGCGGTTGAGGATCTATGGCGCGAACAACTCGATCGAGATGGTCCCACAGATGCTCGATTGGGTTTAAGTCAGGTGAGTTTGCTGGCCAGGGGAGGACGGTAAACTCATCCTGGTGCTCTTCGAACCACGCACGTACACTGGCAGCTGTATGGCACCTCGCATTGTCCTGCTGGAAGATGCCATCATCCTGAGGAAAAACAATGCGCATGTAGGGGTGAACATGGTCCGCAAGGACAGATGCGTACTTGTATTGATCCATTGTGCCTTCCACAATGATCAGTGAACCTAGAGAATGCCAGGAAAACATTCCCCAGACCATAATGCTCCCGCCTCCAGCTTGGACCGTTCCGGCAATGGTTGCAGGGTGGTTCCTTTCAGAGGTTTCACGCCTTATACGCCAACGTCCATCTGTCCGATGGAGCATAAAACGCGATTCATCCGAAAACGCAACCTGTCGCCACTCAGTGGACGTCCAGCTGCTGTACTGGCGTGCAAATTCTAGCCTTCGCCGTCGATGAACAGCAGTCAGCATAGGTGCACGAACCAGGCGTCTGCTTCGGAGGCCCAGACGCAGCAATGTTCGCTGAATAGTACTTTGGGAGACACTTTTGGTAGCCCCTTGGTTCATTTTGGTGGTCAGTTGCTCAACGGTAGCCCGTCTATCTGCCCGAACGCATCTCCGCAACCGTCGTTCGCCTCTGTCATCTATGGCCCGTGGTGCACCACATTTGCCACGTCGCTGATTTTGGACAGTCCCATTTTGCCATGCACGGTACACTTTTACTACGGCGGCACGCGAACAGTTCACAAACTCAGCCGTTTCGGAAATGCTTCCACTCTTGGCCCGAAAGCCAATGATCATGCCCTTTTGGAAGTCGGATAAATCGCTTCCTTTCTGCATTACGCTAACGATTGAAATGTTTTCTGAAGCCCTCACACACCCTTTATATACGCTCAACTGCACTGTGCTGCCACCTGCCTTCTGTGATTGGTTATTTAACTCTGACATGGAAAGTACGTGGTGGTCACATTAATGTGACTGGACTGTGTATTTTCCTCTTTTTTTTCATTGCAGACGAGGGGAAAAACGTCATCGTTCGTACTTTCAAACGCTTTTTAACAGAGTAAACCACATTTGGCGCTCAAAAACAAGATGCCAAATTTCAAAACGCTAAAATGTGTAAATTAACATATATCTTAGGCAATTTCGAATAAAAAACTCTAATGTTTTGCAGCTATGCTTAGAAATACATCCACTTTAAAATGATGAAAAAACGTTTACAGGTTCTAATTTAAAATTAGTCCAATGAAACAATTTTCCACCCCTGAACTATCAGGTTGATTAAGAAACCTACACCGGTATGAAATTAAACTTCGGCAGCAAGAATGCGAAGCCGAGATTCAGAATTCAAACAGCTGTTAGAAATAACAACGTAAGCACACTAAACACACTCTGACTAACCCATTTGGTACTTCAGTTTACATACACTCTCGTTCACCCTAACTCATTTATGGCGAGGAAATGCGAGAGAAATATTTGACTCATACCTATTAGTAACATATGTAACGTATTTCGCTGGAGAGTTTATGAGAATTACTTCAAGATGTCTCAAGGTTCGTTTGCAATCTACAGTGGTTTAAGAATAATGAATGGAAGGACTCTTCAGAAAAGAATGTGCGCAATTACCTCGATGCCATTTGTGGAGTCACGGTGCTGGACATTTTGGTTGGTCACCCCAATCGCAAAATTTATCAAGTCTCGTTTACATTTTATAGTGTCATTTGATAGCCTAAATGAAACGTAGTTGATTTCGTTTTAGGTCATTCGAATATTCGTTGAGCTGTATATGTACAAGAAACACCTAGCATCTCAATTACTCCACGGATGCTACCAAGCATGCATTTCATTGATGGAAGAAATTTTAACTTATGTTTGTCCAGAGTGCTGTAAAAAACACTCGTTAGCAAAGCTTTAAGTAAAAACATATGTTTTTTTATCTCTCCTATTTCTAGTGTTTATGTTTCAAAGAGTTCAAGAACATAATTTTCAAGTACTAATGCATAACACATAACAAACTCTATCTCTCTGTACGATAAGGAATGAACTCAACTGTTGTCCCCCAAGAACTTCGTAAAGAAATTCGGGCATATGCAGGTGTGTCAGTCATAAAAACCACAACATCTACCGCAGTGAGTCATTGTGACCGTCCTGCTGACATGATAAAATTTTCATTCTTTTCGAATTTGTTTCGACTTTATATTTTCCTAGTGGAAATTAAGTTATTTCACCAATTATTATTAACTTACTAACAATGCATATTCCGTGTTCTCCAAAGACATGACGGCTTTTCTATAAATGCTTGATCTTATAGCAATAGGATGCTATAAGATATGAAGGAAGATTAGAATGGATATTTCCCAGAGATATTGCATTCATGGCATGCATGGAGGAGTAGGATATACTTCAGTTTTGTCGGCATATGTCGGTTTAACCTTATTTAAGAAATGGCATGAATTTAAGAAACGTAATTAGATTCATCTTGCACACGTGTAACAATACCAGACCTAACTCGTTAAATTAACAGACTGAATGGAGACAAATCTCTAAACTATTTGGCTCAAGTAATAAATTAAAATAACGCTCACAATCATGAATTTCGGAAAATACCAAGACATTTTTTTCTCGGATCGTTCCTGTTCTAATAAAGAACTAGCGTTCCAATCCAACTTAGCGCCAAACTTAAAACTGAGTAGACTCTCGATTTATCTTAAGCTGTATTTCTCTTCCACGCTATTAATAAGGATACTAAAAACTAAACTAAACTCGGCGGCACAAACAGCCCTTACAGAGCCATGGCTGGCAGTGTCCTAATATCTGCTTTCTTGACCGTGGGTTCCAAGTTCTTGTGAATCTTTGCCTGGACATCTTTGCTTGTCGCAGGACCCCAGTCTCCAAGAGAACGTGGTATTCATTTTAAAAACCCATCAAGGGATGAAAGGCTGAGTCAACCTTGCCCAGCACGAGTATCGAACCCTTGACATGTGGTGTTGCTACGCGACGTGCTAACCACTAATAAGGATACTGTCTAAAAGAAATTATAATAAGTTTATTTCCATTTGTTTCAAACGTACTATTTGTGCCTAGAACGATGCGTATTCAAGCACTTAAGATTAGATTATTTTAGAGTCTTTAATTATGGCAGAGCGAACAAGGGTCATCTTCGTTAGTAAGAATGACTCAGGGAAAATCTTTTGATGCAAGTATTTGTATTTATGTTACCTATGGAGAAAAACAAAAAGATCAGGGCTGCATATTGAATTTTCATAGAAAGCTTGATACTTCACGTCAAATCTTTTAAAATTATGTTAAAGAGACTAAATTAGCATTATACCTATTAGAAAACTGTCTACAGTATTTGCCCATTAATATTACTAAATCCTAAAAAGCGTATGAAATAATGAAAATGCACTTAAAGAAAATTTATAATTCACTTAATTTAAGATTTGGAGGCACTTTACATCGGAGACTTCATAATTCAATTTTGCTTGGTTTGTGCTTATAGCGTTATGTATAATCAGTTAATATATTACTTATTTATATTAAGGCTGATGAAAATCGATTCTGGTAG
>KK117578.1:68346-96378 GCA_000611955.2 Stegodyphus mimosarum | reverse complement strand
ATAGCGCTGGTGTTTATAAAAGGTATAAATTTATGTATAAGTATCTTTTCTATCACAAGAGGGAGATTCACAACATTCAACTCAAATAGTTCATAGGACTGTTAAATTTATTTATTCCAGTTTCAAGAAACGTCATAGATAGAAAGTTTCTCTGCAATTAGAAAACTCTTGAATTCAGACACATTAAAATAATTAAGATTTCTGCATATTTGCTGGGAAGTATTATAATTTCACAATACAGTTAGATATCTTCACATTTTACAATGCAAATTCCGTTTCGAAAAAATTCCTTTCGTTTCCGTTGCATATTGGGTGACTGATTTTGGACTGAAACAAGCTGACTGTTCATTTTTATGGCATTTAAATGAACGTTTAATTCCAATTTATATAGTCATCTCGAACAATAATATATATTACATGTTATTCTGGTATCGTTTTTCTCTGTTATTCAAATGAATCAGTTTTAAAAAACTCTATCTGTTTATAGCAACAGCAAGCTGATCAAGGCCTTAAATGGCATTTCATTTTGAGAAATAATTTGATGTAACTTATCAATAGATTAAAACTCAGTGATTTTTTTTCTTTCCATACCTCTATAAAGTTTTATAGATATTTCCATTTGCTCATTTAATTGAAGATATTTTCTTGACTGCTTGAATAAGAAACTCTCTAAACATTCTACAGTATGTCACAGGATTATTGAGACAAACTAAGGGGAGGTAGGGAACATCACAAGGATTTAGATTTGCATAGCAAGCCATGTTCGGGAACGTCTTATGGCTCTAAATGACGTTGTTCACAAGAGCATTGTCAGGAAAGAGACCTGCACTGCCGCAGTCATTTGAGCTGTCATCGCCCGCAGAGGAGCATGGAACGTTTTACGAACAACTAGCTGGCAGATATGCACCTGATTTACAAACTGGCAAAAAGAAATGCACAGGCAGCAGAAATATTGTATCGCGAAAGGTATTCACAGAGAGAGGTACCATACCGCCGGATGTTTACTAATTTGCATCACAATTTGTGTGAATATGGATCATATCGAGGTAATAGGCATGGTGAGGACGAGCCACGAGCGACTCGAACTCCCAGGATGGAAAAAATGTGTTGAATGCCGTTCGAAGGAATTCGAGTACTAGCGTACGAGCCGTCGCTGCTGTCGTTGGAGGATCCCGGAGTAATGTTCATTGTGTTTTGCAACGCGAAGGCTTACACCTATACCATCTGCAAAGAGTACCGTCACTGCTCCCCACAAACCATTCTGAGCATGTGCGTTTTGCAAGTGGTATCTCGACCATTGTCGCCAAGAAGCGCATTTGTCCCATCCTACGTTTTATTTACGGGTAAGGCGTACTTCACACGTAATGGTGTGTTCAACCACCCCAATGCGCATTCATGGGCTGTCGAAAATCCCCATGGCATGAAACCACATGCTGCCCAACATCGCTTTGGGATGATGTAATCGCAGATCTCTTAGTCGGGCCTTAATTTTTGCTAGCACTTCTAACATCTGCGGATAATTTCATCTGTTCGCAAGAGCTGCTACCAAGTTTATTTGACCCAAAGCCCAACATGTCAGACGTCATATGTGGTTTCAACATAATGGGATAACTCCCCATTGTGGGAGAAGGGTTCGTGAGCATTTGAATCAAGAGTTTAGCCACTGATGGATTGGGCATGGTGGACCAGATCCCTGGCCACCACGCTCTCCTGATTTAAGCAGCATAGATTTCTTTCTAAGGGGTGCATTGAAAAGTACTGTGTACGCAACGCCTGTGGATTCCAAAATGAGTCTGGTTGCCAGAATCGTCTGTGCTGCTGCGGATATCCAACAAAATTCAGGTTTATTTGAGCGAGTCCGGTGTAACGCATGCATCCACTAGCAATGGTGGAAACTTTGAACATCTTTTGTAATATTTTTACATGTCATTTACCACAGCACATGTAATATCTTTGAACAATAAATATTTCAGATGATCTCAGTCTTGTGTCTCTTCGTTTCTTGTACTTTTCAAAATACTTTCCCATGTCTTTTCCGACCATGAGTTGCTCTGGAAATCTGAATCCTTGTGATGTTTCCTATCTCCCCTTAAAATTTGACCCAATAATCCTGGGACACCTTGTATAAGGCTCAATTTAAAAAATGAGGAATTATAAAAATTAAATTTATTTAGTTGTGGCAAAGCACGTGAGAACTATCTATGTAGGGAAGGGGGTGCCTTTGTAGAGGGCTTTTCAAGGGGAACTGATTTGTGTACACGTTACACATGAGTGAAAACTTGAAAAGACCAGTACAGCTATCCTACAATCGTTCGCCTGGAATGGAACCTAGGTTGAACTACCAGTGTTTAGCTCCTTAACCGATTGAAGGTCCACCACTCGGCCGTTGGTGAACCTTCAATCTCTGGGCAGAAAGAAATATGACACGACAGAGGGAAATTTGTCTGGTTTATATTTCTCATTGTAAATAAAACATATGATTCATTTCAAAGGTGTATATATAAATAAGTAATCTGTTACATGATTTGGTTAAAAAATATTAAAAACGAAAACTCGTAGTTAACATTAGCAATTTTCTAAATATTTACAGTTATTTATGCACATTAATAGGAAAAACTTTCTTTTACTTGCAATATGTAGGCTAAAAACGTAATTCGACTGTGCTGGTTAAATTGCATTAAACAGAATATCAGGTTAAATAATTCGTATTTAACTTGCTATTTTGTTTTATCTTGTTTGCTTTATTCACTTTTCTTATCATCCACATACAGTTTCTAGAGTTGGTTCTCTTGAGAGAAAGTTTTTTTATCAGCATAAAAGAACGGATTACTTAAATTCCAAATAAGAGATTTTAAGAAATAAAATATTAAGGCATCAGTCTGATGGGAATTGCAGATACTGAGTAATCCGCTTCACTAGCCAGTTGAGAATAAAATTTGAATTCGTGATCCTCTTACCGAGTAAGTAATCCGTGCTCTTGGGATCGACTTTGTCGAATTCTCGTTTGTTGGCGACATATTTGTACTTAAGCCCTCTAGTCTTCTTGTCGTTTTGCCAAGCGTCAATAAGATTCTGTCCATCTTCTCTTCGACCCATATCAGTTGGGATTTGTATATCTTCCTCTTTCTTGGGAAGAAAATGACATCGTCCACCTCCTAGGATTACCTGAAGATTTGAAAATATCAATATTAGTTATAGTAGTTATAACAATAGTTTGGAATTTTTATTATATGGAGTATTGGTTATAGTTAGATGTGATGAAAAGTAGAAAGAAGATAAATAATTACTGTTTATTTCTTATTTACTACTTTTATCGTTTTATTATTTTATTTCATAATGAAGCCTGTACCATTTAATTTATTATACTCATATTATGTTTTATTCATGCTCAACTGTTCGATCATGAAAAAAGTTATTATTCCAAATTTTGAATTGCAAATGGCCGTGGAACGACTGCGCATCTTTGCTTATACGCGACTTTTTCTCAATAAATGCATTGGGAAACATTTTGGAGATTGACATCACTTATAAAGCATCGAAGCGAAACCACCACAAATTACATAGATCAAAATTTTTAAAAAGTGGTACAAAGTTTCGTTTTTGTTTCTTATAAGATATAATAATCTGGTGGTTATAAAATAATGCGAGATATTTAGAGCCCTCTAGAGAGTAAAATATTGGACGAAACTTAACTCAATTTGATGGGCTTACATAGTGGACCACGGCATTTCGATTTCTAAAAAAACTGGTACCAAGCGTCGCCACCAAGGAAAATGTTGGCGCTACAAAAGTATATTGGTGTGGATAATGAATAATTGAATGCCAAATAACACAGCACACATCAATTGCATTGGCAACAAATGATTGTTACTTACAAATGAGGTTCAATAAGGCCACCACTGTGATGATCTAAAACCTGCGTACGTTGCACATTTTCCACAGTGGCTCGCGCAGCATATCAGAATTAATTTCGTTCACCTGTAACGATATTTGATCACTCAAAGTTGCTATAAGTGTGAACATCCTTGATTGTCTTGAAGTCCTTGATCGTGCTTGAAATGATGGCATTCACAACAGTGGTAGGAAAAAAAGAGGTGCAAAAAATAATCTCCTCGCACAAATTATCGCGATGACAATTAAAAGCACCTACAAATCATCGCGTGATGATAACATCGCAGGCTTTGCGTTTTCATATACATTTAGTGACTTCTATTTACGCCACAAGTGACTTCCATTTACGACCACACTGCGTCCCGAAAACTCAGAGCACTTAAAGGTGAATTAGGAAACACATAAAAATATAAAAGGCAAATGTGAACTCCCCAAAAGACTTCTGATGAAACCAGACTACAGTTATCTATCACTTTCCAAAATGCTCTGCTTGGTGCACCGTGTTCCTTCCACTTTCTAGATCATGAGATGTCGTAAGTTGCAATGTAGAATGTACGTACATTCATCTGTGAATACTAATAACCTCACCAAATTCTGCTTCATTTGATGTGATTTCATAGATAACAATGCTATGCTACCGTTGATTAACAAGTCAACAGAGCATACATGGAAGATCAGGTTAATAGTTCTGTGTGTTATTTTTTCTTGAAGCAGATATTCATTTTTTTTGTTGCTGCAAAAGGATTGGAAGTAGGATGAGAGTCAGTTATCATTTGGTCCAACTGAAAGACTTGGAATGCGTTCATCAGAAATAGGTATAATCTAGGCTGGCGATGTGGAATTAGTCTATAAATTTATTGAAGATTTGATTTCAGAAATTTTCATGATGCTACAACTAACATATGATCGACTTTCTATTTTATCTTGTGACAGAGCTATTTTCATCCATCCAACTTCTCACTCCTTTAGTGAATATTGTAAAATGTTTCTTTGAGACAGCATGCAGAATATTTTGAGCACAGAGATTCCCAATTTATAAACACCCTTTTGGGAGTCAAAATATGTATAAAGGCTTCATTGTGCTGAATTTAAGCACCTATGCAAACAATTTGTAAATATTTCCTTCAGTTTGAATTATCATTTTTTTTTGTCAAAAAAGTAATTATAAAGGCTTAATTGCTCTAAATTAAGCTACATATTTGAGAAACATTTAATGATTTCATTATGTTACGTAAATGCTTTATTTAGTTCGAATCATTACTTTTTGTTCTTAATTAACATTACCAGAATAATCAAATTCGCTGAAACAACCTTGTATTTGGCGTACATTTACCAAAACACTTAATCGATTTCGAGGGCAGCTACAGGTCCCTCCTCATCAGGAGAACAAAATATCTAGAAAGGGAAAGAAACCTCAGTAACGGCTTTTTATACCCTCGGGTAGAACCATGCGCGAGGAGGCAACGCCATCTATCGGCAAAAATAATAATCAAGAATTACGTTAATAGAATTTTAAAAGCGCTAGGAAGAACTGGATTAGACTTAGCATGTTTAGTGAACGATGTTAAGTCTAATCCAGTCCTTCCTAATCCAATCCTTTAGCATGTCAGTGCATCAAAGATTTAGCATGTTTAGTGGATGAAGGACTGGATTAGACTTAAAATCGTTCACTAAACGTGCTAAATCTTTGATGCACTGACATGCTAAAGGACGAGATTAGGAAGGACTGGATTAGACTTAACATCGTTCACTAAACATGCTAAGTCTAATCCAGTCTTTCCTAGCGCTTTTAAAATCCTATTAACATAATTCTTGATTATTTTTTTTGCCGATAGATGGCGTTGCCTCCTCGCGCATGGTTCTACCCGAGGGTATAAAAAGGCCGTTACTGAGGTTTCTTTCCCTTTCTAGATATTTTATTCTCCTGATGAGGAGGGACCTGTAGCTGCCCTCGAAATCGATTGAGTGTGTTTGGTAAATATACGCCAAATACAAGGTTGTTTCAGCGAATCTAATCGTCACATTGGCGTGTTTCTCTTCTATCCTAATTATCAGAATACTTCGATAGTTGGATTCAAAATATTATCGCGCATGCAACAAAAGTTTCTTTGTGCGAAAGTAAGTTTTCGATAGTTTTCTGACCCCAAGGAAGGAATCAAACTGAGCATTAGGATTTCGTTACTGTAAATTTTATTGTATTTATTTAAGAAACAAATCAGCAGTTACCTTGCAGTTACGTGAATGCTCGTTTTCAGTTTGTGCCATTGCTGTTTCTTCTTTCCACAAAATCATTTCCAGAGCTTCATTCCGATAATTTAAGAAATTATTTAACTCAAACTTTTTTCAGTTTTCATTTTAGCTGCTTTTTTATGCTATCGATGGTATATATAAATCTGTGTCTGTTCTTTAACTTTCAGGAACACTTGAGCACGTACCATAGCAAAAATCGCCCAACTGGATTAATTATAGAAAACAGAGTGTATATATGTTCTTACTTAAATAATACGTTAGACATATATGCAACTTAATTTTATCCATTTTTTATGATAGGTAATAAAAGACATTTAAATCAATCCAGTGTGAAAATATTTTATCATGATTACAGGTATATTAAACTACATTTGAAACATATAATAATATAATTAAACTGCATTTGAAACGAAATTCGAACTGAGTACTTGAAACGTCTGATTAGGAAATCAAGATTTTAATTTGAGTGTTATTTTAAAAAGTAATGAAACAGGGATATGCTGAGCATAAAACAGGGATATGTTAAGCATAAAACAGGGATATGTTAAGCATAAAACAGGGATATACTAAGCATAAACATATCCTCAAAAATTGCTAACTATTTGAATGGTTTGATTTTTTAAGAAAGGAATCGAACTGAAAGTTATTTTTAGAAACTAGTGAATGAACAAGAGAAGTAAACTTTAAATAAACACAGAAATCATATTTAAGTTATTTATATGCTCAGTCAAGGTAACAAGCCCAATAATGTAAAGCAAAAGCCAGAGCCGTGCCAAGATATTTTTCCACCTGTGGCAAAAAGATAAATGCGCGCCCCTATATATATATATATATCAAAATAGCTATATTTGTATTAAAGGAAAGTAACTGTATTAAACCAAAATATCATAATTTTTAAAGTACCTTTTATTTGTGGCTTTATAAATTCAAAAAATAATATAGACAATTATTTACAACTTTGAAATGAAAATGTTAAAAAAAACATCCTTTTTTGATAAATAAGAAATGACAGTGAAATACACATTACATTAATTTCCAGGCTTTCTTACACTTCTACTTATTGTTTTATTAATTTAAGTTTCCCGAAGCTTATTTTCCCTAATAATATCCCACAAATTTAAAAACATAATTAAAGTAGTTTTCGAATTCGCATAGCAAATTTGGCGCGCCTTCTAGTAATTCACCTGAGGCAAGTGCCTCACTTGTCTCGGCTCTGGCAAGAGCTATTCTTGTATAGACATTAGGTATTTTTTGAAGCACGAGAGATAAAAAATGAACAACGCCCTCGCGGGGACTCGAACCAAGGACCTCTCGAATACACGCCGAGCGTGCTGTCCACTACATCACGAACGCGTGCTAGAAAGGCGGAAGAAATACCTTATTGTAACAGGTAAGCAGGTAAAAGTGCATAAGGCACACTACAAGAGGATCAAAAACTAGAATAGAATGTACGCTTTTTCTCCTAAATGACCCTGGAGTTATACATCGGAGTTGTTAGATTTACATAAGAGGATAATAATATAAATTTAGGCAAAGTTACATAATATAACTCAAACTGTTGATTATATTCATTACAATATTTTATTACGTAAATACAGTACGTAAGATATGGAGTTGATATTTCGGAGATCGCGGCACTGGAATTTTTGTATTTTTATGTAAGTAGACAAATATATAAGATTTGATTTTGCTAATATATTGGGAGATTGATTCTTGTTGCTTGATATTTGTTACAGGTGAGACTGTATTGAGCTCAAATCTTTCAGTCCAAAGTTCATGGGCTCAGCTCAGTGTGTATGGTGCTCTGAAGCATTATGGCAATTGTTGATGTTGTTCGGAATCAGTTAGCTTTTGTAACATCAAATTGTTTATCAGGCCATGACCTAATGATTAAAATACATTAAGAACATAACGTCACAGCCTACTTTCGAGTCTTATGAATAGCCAAGCAGTTAAAATTGTTAATCTCAAGTGTTTACTCCTGGTTGCAGTATAAGATATTTCTACAACCTTCTTCGCATGCCTTCGTGGTGTAGTGGTTAGCATGCTGGGCGCGTATTCCAGAGGTCCGTGGTTCGAATCCTGGCGAAGGCGTTGCTCATTTTTTACACCTCCTACTTCCAAATAACCTAATGTCTCTACGCTGGAGCCCGAACTAAAAGGGTGATGGATGATGATTCTCCACCACCGGGATTTGTCGATTGGGTCCCTTGAACCCCAGCCACCCTTTAAAAGGGGGAGCATGTGGGGTATTTCTCCCACCTTCTTCGCATGCCTTCGTGGTGTAGTGGTCAGCAAGCTGGGCGAGTATTCCAGGGGTCCATGGTTCCAGTCCCGGCGAAGGCGTTGATCATATTTCACATCCCCTGCTTTCACGTAACCTGATGTCTCTACAGCAGTTCCTGTGCTATTTTCTCTGAATTGGAGTCTCTTTTCGTGACATTTTTATTATAGACTGGAAAGCAGTTTGCTATAGACTGGAAGTTCTAATCTTTCGTAAAAACAAGATAGAAAACAAGATTTGTGCGTTGTACGTATTAGATTCTAAAATATTACAATATGGCAAGGACGAGGACGCGTTAAAATGATGTGCCCTAAGGTAAACAAGAATATGCTTCTAAGATACCCATGAGAGAAAGAAATCAATTTGAAAACTCTGTAGTGTATAGATAAATATATAAATTTACGACCTCTGTTTGCAAAATGAGCTGCCTGTCTATTTAAAGCTGTATCAATATTATAAGTTCTATATGATAAAATTAATATATATGTCATATCGAATAATACCAAATCAAAAAAAGGAAACGTATCTTAGAGATTTTATGATGTGTCCGAAAAACAGGAAAACGTTTTAAAATATATAAAATCAAAAAATTCATGGATCAAACTGCAGTTTGCACTTGAAAACTTATCATTGAGACGAAGTTTTATTTTTAGCATAAGGTATAACGATGTAGTATGCGATCTGTCGTTTATAGTTCAATATTTATTTTTTAAGTACTAGTTCCAATAAAATGATATTTTTAAATTATAAAATTAATACTAATAATGAAGAATACATAAATGAAAATGATTCCATTAAGTAGTTTGATAACCTACTAAATTTTTAATTCCCTGTTATTTAGCAGGGATATTATTGGAACTATACTACTGTCTAAGTGATTACTTAGATAATTACTCGAAAAACAAATGATGGTGTGTGCGACTGGTAAAGTTTGTGCAATGATGTCTACGTGGAAATGCTAGGGCAAGAAATAGCCATCCCGCGGTCCCTGGCATGTGTAACAAATTGACAAGTCTTTTCTGCGAGGAAAAGGGCTGCATGCTGCTTGGATATGAGCCAGGTGATGAGTTCATTTCGGACGACTCTGAAGCAGAAAACATCATGAACTAAAGAAGCTAGTATAAAAATAAAGGAGAACACTGGAGGATATTTGATTTAACGTAGAAGGTATTTCTCCTGCCTTTTTCGCATCCTTCTTGGTGTAGTGGTCAGCACTCTCGACGCGTATTCGAGAGAGCCGTGGTTCCATTCCCGGCGAAAGCATTACTCATTTTTCTGCTTCCAAATAACCTAATGACTCTACAGTGGCACGCGAACTAAAAAGGTAGTGGATGGTGACCACCACCATGATTTGGCGATTGGGTCCCTTAATCCCCAGTCTCCCTTTAAAAGGGGGAGCATATAAGGTATTTCCCTCCTTCTTCGCATGCCTTCGTGGTGTAGTGGTCAGCACGCTCGACGCGTATTCGAAAGGTCCATGGTTCGAGTCCCGGCGAAGGCATTGCTCGTTTTTCACATCTCCTGCTTCCAAATAACTTAACGACCTCTACAAACGTTTCGATCTGTTATTTTCAAAAGAGCCTAAAAGCTGTAGATCGTATACTATATCATCATCGATATATAATATAAATTAAAATTTCTGTTGATGGATTGCGCTGTTAATATCCTATTATACAAGCATAAAAAAACGAGAAGAAGTAGGTTTATACACAATTCGCTCTTATACATTTGCGAGGATACTTATAACACTATAAAAATACAGTATATTGCAAGCTCTGAGTTGCCTGTCTCATTTTTAGGTCTTATTCACAATATTGATATGGCAATGATATCTAGCAAAGAAAATTTAAATTGAAATAATACAGGGCGGTTATAAAATAACATGAGGTATTCAGAGCCCTCTAGTAAGTAAAGTATTGAACGAAACATAACCAAATTTGATGGACGTATATAGTGGATCATGTGATTTCGATTTCTCAAAAAATGTTGCCTCTTTACCGAATGAAATGCATTAATTTGCATACTCGCGTTCCTGTACCGATCATGAGTATAAAAGTAAAGACTGGGAGAATTATCAACATTCTGAGGGCAGCTGCCTTCGATGGTTGTTATCTTACGGGACCATGCTTTAAATTTAACAGCGAAATTAGTTAAGTTCATCAGCGGAACGAGAATGCCAATGCTGTCTTTGTGAATTTCGATGGTTAAGTAGTCCCTCTATACTTTACCTGTTCTGAGAAACTAAGTTAATGCCACTACAGGGTTTGGATATCATCCGAGTCGTTGCGCTAGTAATCTGACGTTTAGGCTGCCATTCTATATTTTTTATGGACAACGCTCCTTTAATACTTAAAAGAAATACAAAAATACGGACATAAAGACGATGAGGTTAGTTTCAATAAATCATATGATGTTAGCGTGTTATGCATATATACATGGTGGGTTTAGCATCCCACCATCTTTGCCAGGCGCGTGTGCCTATTACATTGAGTCTTCATTATCTTGGATGTAATTTGCTTCGTTGATCTGTTTTAGTATTGCTGTAATGCCTTTGTGGTAGAAGTCTCTGAATAGCTTGTGTAGTGTCTAGGATCTGAAGTCTATTAGGAAAAACTGTAGTCGGAGATCGTGTGTTAGTGGAAAAGACATCAGATAATGAAGAGCATCTGCATCTTCGCCGCGTTGTCCCAGAAAAGGATCGATGAGCCTCCCAATCTTACCAAACATGATTGAACAATTTGAAACCAAGGACATGCATCTTTAAGCCATTCCTCAGGACACCATCCGTAGTTTCACTGACTCTGTTCCTAGACGTGTTGCTTCATGTATCTCCGTCCAAAGTGGTTCTACAACCTACTGAGCCGATTTTGACAGGGAAAATTCGACCCGAGTAGCACGCATCTGAAGCGCTCCGTTCTTTCGCCGTGCAAATACGGAAAATTTCAAATGTACGTCATCGAAAGTTATACAGTCGGATAGAGCATGCATTTCCGCACATCCTGATATAGGATTTCTGCCGTCACGATCAAGGGTGAAAACATTATTTTTTAGTAACTTCAACATTGTGCTTCGTTACCTTCCATTGTTCTTCGATCTTTCAACCGTTCTGAAGAGCTGTCGCCTCTTGACTCTACTCAAATTTTATATCACTGGAAGCGCAAAATCGCAAGGACTACTTTGATACAAGTTTTGAGCGATTCCGATAGTTAGAAGTTGAGTCATCTCCAATTAATTACTTTTAACACGAGGCGATGGACGCGAATTGGATTAATTCCCCCCCTTCCAGTCAAGCGGATTGCTACCACGACAAGCCATTTCAGAAAAAGGTCTTGAGAAAAGGGAGGTGAACAATAAGCACTGGCAATTTTATTAAAGGCTGTGATTTTCACGAGTTCTTCAAGCAGAGCCTCATAACAAAGACCATCTTAATTACCAGTATCTGAAGAACATTATTTTCAAAAGTTCAAGAAAATCGGCCCATTAGCTTACAAGTTACGATTTTTCCTACTTTTTATTTTTCCCGTACGTTAAACAGAATTTTTCGAACTTCAGCAAATGACGGGCAACTAACTTCAATATACCTTCAACAGTATAAGTGAGTTCCTGCTAAGTGAATATCTGTGCAAATAATTGTTTAAATAAGTGTGATGATTAAGTGTTTCAGCGTTACTAAGTGGAAGCGAATTGGATTACTAATTGGATCTCAAGCCCACAAAAGAAGCACGAATGAAATAATGCAGCAATGTAAAGAATTATTCCATAACTCACTAAATATTTATAACGTACCCTCAATTCAAAAATTTGAAACGGTAATAGCATATAATAATATAATAAAGTAAATTCAATTTCAGTAAAATTTAATGTTAATTCAAAATTTAAAGTTCAGTAAATTTTCAGTAATAGTTTAAAGTTCATTGTTCACCTATTAATCTTTCAATATCAACTTTGTAATCTTTATTCTGATAATGGTACACATTAAGGAATCTATGCATAGCTGTCACTAACTATCTTCTCATTCGACATACTCTTAGACTGTAATAAAATAGGCTTTAAATTTTTATTTCTCTATACTCATTCTATAATTATTTCACATAGAAGATAATAGCATTGGCAATTAAGCAGGATAACCTTTTCTTTCCTTTTCCAATTATATTATTCATTATCAGTTGTATTATTAATTATTAACAGTTGCATTATTAATTAACAGTTGTATGTTTAATATTCAGTAGTATTTTTTACTGTTTAGCAGGGTAACTTACTTCAGTTGTATTATCAATTCAGCAGTATTATTACTGTATTTCAGATGCATTTTCATTTACGCAGCCACAAAGTGTTTGATGTGTACCACAGTCTATATGTATTATACTCTCATGTATAATAGGTTCCTATGTGTATTTCATATTAGTATGTTTAACATTATTCTCTGCATCCGTCAGCCCAACTGCAAGATTTTCTAATTATTTAGCAAACTGTGCACTCATAATTTGCGGCTACACATTGGTAATTGTGCTATATTTGTTTCAAGGATTACTATGTTATGCATGTCCCATTTATTTTGGTTCTACCTGTGAATGATAATTAAGTATTTTAGCAGTATCATTAAGTCACCGTTCCTTAATCTATAAGGTATTTCTCCCGCTTTCTTCGCATGCCTTCGTGGTCAACACGCTCAACTCGTAACCGAGAGGTCCGTGCTTCGATTTCCGGCGAAGCCGTTACTCATTTTTCACAACTTCTGCTTCCAAATAAATACCTAATGTCTCTACAAATGTATTAAAGCTTTATTTTCCCATTTTATTCTAATAATTATCTAGTATGCCAGCTATTCTTTTGAACTGTAAAAGAATTCGGTATTCTGAACAAAGATTACAGCATACTCAACTGCATGCTACCGGAAATTCCCAGTGCCTGTAGCGAAACTAAATAAGTTACAACACGCAGTGAGAGCATATATCTTCCTCGTAAGTGTTGACCAAAATACACTAAGTAGCCAATCTAACTAATCACATCGACTCAAAGCAATCCAATTACAGCTGGTAACTAAAAGAGAGGAACATTTTCCAACCTCAAAAAGGCAACAATGACCTGACGACACAATCTTATTTAATAACTAAAAGGAATATCCAGCTTTCCATTGCCAAGAACAGCCTGGTTTCAGAATTCTTTCCCTCAGTTATTGCACAACCTCTAGAATGGCATCAGTATACCAAAAAGTTTCTATCGAGTCAACAACAAAGGACGACCTAACCCAGCTGCCTACAACAGTTAATCCTTTAAAACATAATTCCATCCAACTGCGTGAGGGTTTGTCTTCACACGACAAAATCACACTCACTGAGAAAGCTATTCCAAACTTTCTGGACCTTCAACCTGCTGACTTCCAAACATTACACCCAAAATTTGAGTGTAATGTTTTTACACTCAAACATTTATTGCACTAATTAACACTAGAGCAAACATAAGCAGAGGAAGTCACTTTATCATCCCCGAGGCACTAGGAGACAACCTCAGAGAAGTAATATATCCGATACTTATACTTGCAATCCAGTACTCATCGCAGAAAACATTAGATTTAAAGCAGCATCCTGCTAGCCAGGTATTAAAAAGAAGCATTACATCTCAATAACCAGACGATTCCTGCTTTACCAATCCATCAATCCATCAGTGCAATTTTTAAGCGGAAGCACACCAAAAAAGAAGAGATGCGATTTGCTGCTACAAGAAGAACCAATGCTCAACAGGAAAGCTGATCTCCTATGCAGAGGCTGTAAAAAAGAAAAGAGGCTCACCAACTCTCCTTGTCTTCTCAAATAAAATTGCTGAGAGACCACTTTCTGAAAATTTGGAAAAAGTTACAGAGAAAATCAAAAACATCTTACCCATACAAAAAGGAGGAATAGCAGTGACCTGTTAGTCAGAACGAAACATTAACGAACTTTTACGGTCTCTGAAAACATTTGAAGCAGTAAGAGCAAACTGATGTAAAAGCTCCCTCGCTGAGATCCCCGAAGATCATCATTGAGAAAATCCCTCAACATATTTTGGAATTCAAATTTCACCCAAAATTTAGCTCCATCCCGCAATTGGATCTAGAAGACATAATCTCCAATTTCCATCTCAATGATAGAGCCCATAATTGTGTTAGTTGGGTATTAGAATGCACTATAAAAGCATTTCACAAGTAATCAAACAAAACACTTCCTCATGAGATGATGCTTCCATACTATCAAAGAATTCACTGGAATCCGCAGAACATTCACCTGCCAAGACTTTTCACACCAGCAAAAGCGCTGCCCTAATAAAAATTACTGTGCTTTTTGGAGAGCAAAAAAATAATCATCCCACCAGAGATTGCAAAAGCAGAATTCCCGTTCTGCATCAACTGTGAATAAAACAGCAATGTAAACAAGATCCGCTTCGAAATCGACCAACCAGCATACTCCCAAGCCTGGCCCAGTTACCAGAAACAATCACGCAAAATTAAAGCAAAAACAAAATATTAATATTCTAGCAGCACCCCAAGCCATCAAAAACCGATCAATTGTATGGAAATTCCATAAACAACAAGAACCCATCCAAATTGCCCAAATAAACGTCCAAAGAGAGCAAGCAGCGAATTCTAAATTTGAAATTTTTCTTTCTGAAAGTCTAAAAGACATCCTTCTCATCCAAGAGCGGTATTGTATAAAAGGGAGAGTAGGATCATTGCCAACTACGTGGTATATATTCCAGCACCAAGACGAAGATCAAAGTTCGGTAAGAACAGCAACAATCTGCCAAAACAAAAACTAGTCTCCAGCTATAATTTAACCATCCAGAAGTCATTGTAACAATAGCACTCAATTTAGAAAATGAACAAATACTATTAAATCACTCTATTCTTCTCCATCTGAAGAAATAACAGATAACTTGAACATTCTCACAAACATCCTACAAAGATTTCCAAAATCTCCTCATGTGATTGAGGGAGATTTCAATGCGCACAATCCTATGTGGACTTATCCACGCATGAATGCAAGAGGTGAAGAGGTAGAAGATTTAATTAACAGTGAGAACCTCACAGTGATTAGCAATAATCTATCTGAATCAACATTCCAAATCATCAATGGATCTGGATGGCCAAATATAACGCTTACAAATGAACTAATAGCGCAGTCTATCCAGAGCTGGGCAGTCCACGTCGAAGAGGATATCTCAGTCCATAGATTGATTTCATACGAAATATCTTCTCAATTCAACAAGAAGACTACCAAAAGATTCAAAATCACCCAATCAAGAGCACTAAAATTCATTAAGTCTATTGCAAATGCTAACCAAGAAATCGATAATGAAATATATTGCTCAGAAAACAGAGCGAATCTAGATAACATTATTACAAAACTTCAAAATCACTGTGAAAGCTCGTTCAGGATCAAATGCCCAAACAGCATCAAACGCGTCAATTGGGGGAACATCCCACTCAGGTGGGAGAGAAACAAGACTAGAGCGTTGAAAAGGAAGATGTAAAAGGCGAGAACTGAGGAAGAAAAGAAGTTAACCACGAGCCGCAAAACAAAGAGCTATGCACAAATGAGAGATTCATGAAAAAGAAATTAACTGCTGGGAGAAGTACATAGCCAACAACAAAAACCTGTATGGATAAGTGTACAAAATACGTACCAACAAAGACTTCTATCCGTGTCAAATTGCTATCCCAACTCCATCAACGAAAGTAATAGACAAGAAGATGCAACAACCCAAAGCATCAAGAAAATAATGGATGCTTTATTCCTTCAAGAATCCCCAAATTAAGACTCACTACTTCAGGTTATCAGAAGAAGCAATAGCCACCCCCCAGAACAAGTAACGATATTCCATTCTCTTCCTTTGAAGTTCAAAAAATAATCCAGATCCTGCTAAACAAAAAACACCTGAGACGGACAGGATCGATAACCTACTCATCAAAATCCTGCACAAAAACTTTCCATATCTACTTTCTTATCTATGAAGAAATGTCTAGTAACAGGTATCTTTTCAAAAAGTTTTAAAATGGGACAGATAGTTCTTTTTAATAAAATTGACCAGAATGCATCGAACACAGGTTCTTATCGCCCAATAAACCTACTTTCTGAAATAGGGAAAGTACTGGAGAGGGCCCTAGCGAACCGCCTCAGGCATCGTATAAGAGAGTCGAACGCAGCAATCCCATACCAGTTCTGGTTGATCTCGAATATGAGCTTTATACATGAAATCAGAGATGTTCTAAAGCAGATAAAAGGAAATAAAGTATACAAACAGCATTCGACTCTACTGTGCCTAGCCCTACGAAAAGTCTTTGATTCCCTCTGCTGGCCGGGCCGGAGGTTCTAGACACATTGAAAGTCATTAACTGTCCAAAAACATTTACAAAATTCTTCAAGATCACTGTACCAATAAACGCAGCGAAGTAATAAGCGTACAGTTGAAAAAGTACAAATCAGAGGCTGCCCGCAGGGTCCATGCGAAAGTGCAGATTTTTGGAACCTAACCTTTGACAAAATCATAAAGCACAAATGGGCCGAATACTCAAAATACGTCGCTGTCGAGGACGATGTAGCCTTTCTTGTGAGTGATATCTCCAGAAACGCGTTACAAAGAATTGTAAACCACACATTAAAAATTTTCAATTCTCTTTGAAGACAGCAAAAACTAATAATTTGTCAAGAAAAATCAAGTGCCTTAATCCACAAACCCTCACAAAAGATAACAAGACTTCCAAGATTCAAAATGGAATGATTGAAAAGTTAAGTCCCTAAAATACCTGGGTGTCTTCAGTGATAAAAAGCTTAACTTTATAGACGATCTAGACTAGACTAATAACAAGAGCTCCAAACCAACAACCAGTCTGAAACGAATGAACGGAATAGGATGAGGGATGAGCAAACCAATCTAGTACCTCATTGACCATATAGTAATCGAGAAGTTTGCTCTATACGGGACACCGTATGGGCAGAACCAATGATTAAAAGAAATTAAAGAAACCTTCGTACAAGCCAGCGACCCTTCCTTCTCAACTGTACAAGAAGCTACAGAACAACATCAAATGCAGCCCTCTTCCAAATCGCTAACAGCACACTACTTTTTATACGCGCTGAACAAGAATTTGATAAGACAACACTACCACAACTACGAAAGAAAAGCCATTACAAATCCTTAGAACTTTTAGCAGAGAAATACGAGATATTGACATATCCATATGAGGACTCTCTCCCCAGTTCCGTCCCGGAAAAAGGTAAATACAAAGCAATCAAAACCTGCTTAGATCCCAATTCGACAACAGAAAAAATGCTCCACCTAGATCAACAAAATATTGTTTTCTAGGCTGAATAAGCAGCGCTCCTTCAAGCAATAAAATACAGCATCACAAACTCTCTAAACTCAGCATATACTATCTTGACGTACAGTCTTTGAGCGACGCATGCCATCGCAAACCCGCAACACCGATCAAAATTAATCCAACGTTACAAAAAGTACCTAAGCATCACAAAATCAACATTTCTTTGTCACTTGGCTGAAGTCATATGCAAGGACAAAAGGCAGCGAGGAGATTGACATTCTAGCCAAATAAGCAGCTAGTTGTCAAAACGCACAAAACATATCAGTGCCACGGCCTGGTCGCACCTCAAAAAACTCATAAGCAACAAATCTAAAGCTGAATGGCAGAACTGGTGGGGGACAACGCCGAACAACGAAGAAGAACTTATCAATTGTTTTCAAAAATAGGCAATGCACCCAGTTCAATAACAAGAGAAATAACGTCCTTCTTATCAGAGCATGGTCCTTTTCCCACGTACTTTTATGCAAGGAACTTAGCTACGTCATACCAGTGTGTATGTAAAGAAAGAGGCAATTCAGAACATTATTTATTTAAATGATCCCTCACAACTGAACATCACTTAAAAGACCCGAATTCAGAGAGTGAAATGACCCTTTTATAAGTTAAGCTACCAAGAAAAACCATCTCAGGAAAAAAAATCACAAATATAATGACCTGCCTGTCCATAAGAAACAGTTATGCAACACAACATAGAATAACATAAAAAAGATATTACCTCAAAATATCGCGTGTAAGCAGACCTGGAGCTGTCCTCCATAGCACGTAAATGCGAAAAGCTCCAACTGTGAAAACATCAATGTAAAAAAGGCACTGCCCGCTGTGGGGTAAGCACCAATACAATGCATTGCGAACAACGCTTGGCGGGGACTCCTGTGAGTCCTGTGGAGTGTAATTATCTGAATAACTAGTGTGCCTGGACAACACCCACATTGCCAATGGTTAAAAAGTGGCTGGCTACCACACTTCATCATATCCATAACCTACTGAACCGATGCTATTCTCGCGCAGTATATTTTGCATATCATTTCGAAACAAAGATTACTTATTTTTTGTTTCTATCTCACTCTGTTTGCCGGGCACTCTTTCTTGGTATTGCTGTTTCAGTGTCGGGTAGTGTAGTGTAATCCAGCTGTTCAAATGATTTTGAATAAATGAAGTTTCTGCTCTCCTTTCAAAAATTAATAAAAATGTTCATAGAATATCAATGCTCATTGTTTTCCCAATATTATAATTTTTACTCCCTTACGTCTAGTGATATCTTAGTTGAATCTTCTTCGTCACTTTCTATTTCTTTTTCTAATTGAGGATTCAACGCACTTTGAATTTTGAGCTCGCCACTTAAAATTCTTACTCACTTCGTTCTTTTATATCATATTTAATCTATTCAATTATTTCGTTTCCTCAAAGGCTGGTTATTGGGTTATAAATATCGTCTCTTTGTATGATAGAATTTTACTTCACTACACTTCACAATACAAACATTTCTCGAAGCTGTTTTATTAAGCTTGTATTATTTGCATGTTTTCAAGTATTCGCTAAAATTGCACATTTTATATTGAAGGCCTTCAAGTTCCTTTCTTCCTTTGAAGCTTCAATCAGAGTAAATATTTGTTCTGTATTCGTGTATTTACATTTAAAGTTTTGAGAAATTTCATGTTCCATAAGTTTGACTAATATTATTCAGATTCTGGTAAGTTGTTAAAGTCAGGCCTTCCAATTTTATGAAGTTTCTAAAAACATTGTGAGTAAATAAAATTAAGAAAGCAAGCGATGCACAAATACGAATTTTTGAATTGAAGATGAATTGAAAATGGCAAAAAGACGGAAAACAATTGTTGAGTTTTTCTGAATATTTTCGAATGACATGTTTATGGCCGCTTCTTATCGAAAGAAAGTCGATGAACTGATGTCGCGTTATCGGGTTGAACCAAAATATTGAATGAAATATTTTTTGTCTTTTATTGTATGCTGTAATTATAAAAAAATAGCATAATTAATTTCCGATACCTAGCTTGTGAAAAATAGTATGCGATACGTATTTTTAATATCGCATTTGAATTCGATTTCCGAAATGAAGTTAAAAAAATCTAAATCTTCAGAAATATTTGCTTGTGTATTTAGCTTATTTACTTATATTAAGCATCAGCAAACCCATTTAAAAGCACAAAAGTCTGCACTTTTGTACGAACAATCTGAAAAGTATATAAAATTTCTGTTCATTAATGAAACATTTCACGATGCCCCAAATACGTAGCAAGAGAAACGAATGGAAGTTAAACATACTTTTTTTCCTATTTACATCAAATAATCTTGTATGATGAAATTTTGCTTCTAAGTTAGCGAGTAAAGAAATTGGCGCACTATATCGAAAAACTGACGGACTTACATCCATGTATTTTTTTCAGTATAATGCATGAATGCATGAATAAGTAAAACAATATTCGGATTTTATTGATTTTTAGATTTCATATTCCTTCTTTTCAATTTCTTCCTTCACTTTCAAGACGAATTTCATGTATAAGAAAACTTTTGGAAACGTCTGTCAGGTATTTAGAAAAACAAATTTGCACAATCTATCGAAACTTTCAGTTCCCTTCTTTTTTCTTTCATATTGCAAAAACTTAAAACAAAATTCATGAATTTGTACTAGTGTTCTGCAATATGATCAAATTTATGAATCGATTTCGTTGGTTGGTTTATTTAACTATGGCAAACCACTCGAGCACTATCTGCCTAAGGAGAAGGATGAGTTCGTGGAGGACTTTCTATGGGAAATTTTGCATGTAACACATGGAGGAAAACCACGAAAACGCAGCAGTCCATACCGCCAGCACGTTTGCGGGGAATCGAAACCCGGAATGAACTACCAGTGTTCAGAGATTTTACCGCTCGGCCGCTGGTGGGCAAATTTATAAAAAGGCTTTCAATATTATTTCACGAATTCACCTCAGCTGAAAGAAATTTTAGGGCTAATTTAAATTTTATTTATTGCTTTGTTTATATACATCAGCTTGTTAGCAAATTACACATTTACATTATCTGTGCGGTTCTGTAATGCATTTACCAATCAGTTATTATGCAGCCCTACGAAATGTGTCGTAAAGTTTTAGAACTTAAATAGTAATTTGAAATTGAAATTTTCAGCAAAAATAGCACAGAAATCTGAAAAAAAAAGAAACAAACAGGCTTTATTCTTCCCTAACATGATTGCTGAGTTAGTAACTTGTATCTTGAAAAATTATGTTGGAAGCGTAAAACATAGACTTCAGATTGATAAGCAAAAGATAGGCGATGCACAGAGAAAAGCTTAGCGAAATTAGCACATAACAATTCACGGACTTATTCTGGTGCGTAATAAGGATACGAAACTGAACCAGAAATCTTAAGTTGGAGATATGCTAAGTCAACTAAAATGATACCTTTATTTTCAACACGACATGTTGAATACTTATTTATTTTCTATTAAATATTTTACTCTATTATTATTCTTATATTTGGTAAATTCTTACGAATTTTGAGACAGAGAACTGGTCTATGGCGCGTCTTCGGAGTAAGGATTAAAGACAAGCGATTAAAAGGATTTTTCTTGACAAATAATTGCCTTTAGAGATTAAACTTTATTAACTGCTCCAAAGGGATGACGTGAATACTGTCAATCATAAAAAAGAAATCTTTTCCAACAGTCTTATGGTATAATGCCGAATACCACGGATGGTAAAGTGTTGTAGCAACTATCATCAATTTGTATCCACTTTGGCTGGTCACTCCGTCTGACACCTCTAGGAATTAGCTTTCGTACTTATAACAAAGTGCTACTATTCCCATGTTTACATACTTTAATAATATTTGTAAATTTATGTTTCTTTCTGTATTTCCTTCGGATAGGTAGTCAGTTAAAATATGAGAATAGATTTAAGGGTTTCACTTATAAATACTACTTGCTTTTTATCACTTATCATTTGAGTTTAAGAGCAAGAGACATTATTGAGGCCAAATTACACGTTAAGTTCTAGAAAGTGAAGAGCTTATATTAGGCCGATTTGCAGACACTGAAGTAAGTCCGCTGAAACTAAGATGCCGTTCTAAGACAAACAGATACATGGACATGTGGCCACTAAACAGTTAAAATTTAATCTCTTTCTTTTACACGCCGTTTCGTAACGTACTGGCTATGTTCAGAGGTCTAGGCTGAAGGGAAACGGAATAGTCTAAATTGAGAGAGAGAATCATAACCGGCCATAAATACTCTTCTGTAAATAATAAATAATTATGGTAGAGTTTTGCTTTGCTGCAAATATCTGTCTGCCTGTTAGTGAAGAAGCTGAAGGATTAATTAAACATCAAGCCTGAAACCGGCCTGGTTTTTGGTAAGTGTGAACCTTATTAGAGATTAGGCTGTTCGACTCAATTGATATCCATAGCTTGGACTTGGTAGTTGAACTTCGTTAAGTTCTTATACATTGAGTGTGAGTTACAGTCAGTTGCTGCAAAACAAAAAGGTATACATTTTTTGTTGCGTTATTTACAGTAAATTCACCAACGAAAATAAAATAAAGTTAGGTTAGTATTTTGTTCCCACTGTCAGTTAAGCAAAAGTGGATAACTTGCATTCACTGTAAAAGTAATGGTTGGGTATGTGTGGTTGATGGAAAGAAAGTAATTAAACAGTAAAGCACCCTCAGTTGCTATACACTGATTTGAGAACAATTCATTGGTTAACAGAGATAACTGAAGACATTTGCCATTAATGGGCGTAACCTTAAATCGATCTTCTTACCTTAAGTCGATCTCTCAAAGTTTGGACATAAAAATTATACGTGGCATTTCAAGTGAGACTTACGGCTTTCTTCTACATATTCTCTTTCCACAGGTATTTTCCACAGTTTATTTCAAATTTTAACTGAAGTATCATATTTACACGTTAGTTTTATTGGGGGTGTTCAACACGCATGTATATGAGGCATACAATGCTTCATATACATGCGTGTTTAACACTATGTCTAATGTTTGGCAACATCAGTTTATAACACTTAAAACGACAGAGGTACATGACCGAATCGAAAAAATTTAGGTGGTGACGAATTATTGGCCGCCGTATGCTACATTGTTTGATTGGGTACCGCCTTAGAAACTATTACAATTTCAAAAGCGAGGAACATGTAGGATCAACTAGTATGTCAAAGTTGGAAATTATAATCATGAATCTTCTGATTATCAGTTGATTTTTTTAACACTTACACGAATGCGTTGAAAGGAAGTCAGTAATTTCTTATACGGCCAATACTCTGTTAGTGAACTTGTGTCGAACCACGGACCTCTCGGTTACGCGTCGAGCATGCAGACCACTACACCACGAAGGCATGCGAAGAAGGCGGGAGAAATACCTTATAACGTCTTCAATCAGAAATTATTTCCTAACCAAAATATTATTAAAAAATAACATAGTAAAAAATTGAATTCCCCTTCCCCACTCTTTCAAATAATCATGAATTTTATGGATAGCTTACTTTATCCAGAATGCCTTCACAGCGAAAATAAGTTACTTATGCGAAAGCTGTGAGAAAAATGTCTATCCACGAAATAAACATCTTGGTTGATGAGATACTAGACTCTTGGGATAGAACCAAAAGCGTCATGAAATAAATTACAATTGTTCGCAGGCAGCTAAATATGGAATGAGATATCAGGGGCAATGTAATAACAGATTGTAAGAATTCTTCTGAGATATTTTCTTGTTATATTTTACCCAGAACTTCGGCCTCAAATAAAGAGAGTCTATATGTTTTATAAGAATATATGCTGAAATTGTTTTGTAATCGCGAAAATTTAATTAATCGTTTTTAAGTAAAGGACATATCAATGATAATTTGAGAAAATAGATAAACTGAAAATAAAAGCTAAAGCATAAATATTCTCCTATATATTTTTTTAATTTTCAATAGGTGATTGTATGTTTCCTTTAATTTTTAATTGGGTAGCTTAATTGAGTCTTTTTATGCTTACTAAAGTTCTATACTTTTAACTCGAGTTGCCATTTTCGGCAAATATATTTTAATTATAAATTTCAAAGTCAAATTTTTCTATTTATATTTAAAATTAGAAATTACATTTTAATGAAAAATATCTCAAAGAAGGTTTTAACTTCTTTCATAGCAATTTCTCCAGTTAGTTTAAATACAATTACTTTTCCAATCATAGAATTTTGAAAAGAGTAAAAGGAAATTATTATTTGAATTACTGTGCTTTCGTTTTTCCGACACGTTTATGATTTCCAAAATTGCAACGAAAAGTTGTAAAATATTTTCTCATCATTTCCTATACAGCACACTTAATTTCTATGACGTTGCAGTGACATCTCTATGTTACATTTTCTTCACAGTGCATTTGTGACCACGGTACAACGTCACAGGCATGTCATATTGTGATGTGGATGTTAATGTCGCACGGATGTCGCACACACGTCTCAGCAAACGTTTAATGAGACCACAAGAAATTTCTCAATCTCCCCCACCCTGACCTGTCTTAACCTTGCTTACGTAATTCTTGTTTAATGGGAGGTATTCGTGCGCGTTGACCTTCCCCTGCTGATTCATTGTTATGTGTTTCAATAAACCTTTCTCTATAAATTTTTTTTATGCTAATAGTTTGCAATTTTAGTTATTTTTTTGACATTAAAAATGTTGAAAGTGGATAGCGTGCTTTTATTAATGTGATACTTAGAAATCGTTGAACTATATTCTGCGGTGAATGAATTAGCATTCTACTGTATGTAGTGTTATCAAGAGAGACTGATCAAAGAGTTTGTTGTCTGCATAACGTTTGTTTGTCTTGAAGATTTTCGCGGCTATTATTTTAGTTCTGTCCAAAGACATTACTGCTAAATTTTCAGGTAAGCAGTGTTGTATATTGATGTGAAGGATATGAGTAATAATTAATATATAATAATAAAAGCGTAATTTATATGCTATGAACAAAACGAAAAAATGAACTGACTATTAATTAATTTTTATTTGTATTACAAAGAGTACGGAAGCAAGGGCATTATCAAAAGTTTACACTCATTTTTACTACTTAGAAATTTTAATTTAGGGAGTCCATTTTATTTGGTAGATATAATTCACTTTTTGTTGCTTTTAATGGTAAAAGATAATGAAAAAAACAGAATTTATTTTATGCATTTTAATGCAGTACTTTCATCGCGTTCTGTTATTTTCCAAAATTATTCACAAAATAATTACTTTTTAATGGTAGTGCTACTTGGTG
Organism: Stegodyphus mimosarum; assembly: GCA_000611955.2. Taxonomy (NCBI): domain Eukaryota; kingdom Metazoa; phylum Arthropoda; class Arachnida; order Araneae; family Eresidae; genus Stegodyphus; species Stegodyphus mimosarum. The sequence continues at coordinate 71,335 of KK117578.1, read as the reverse complement.
CCACATTACAACTGATACATTGCTCTTGCAAAGCAGTTGCAGGCACGCCAAGGGTCTGAGGGGGCGAATTGAGAGCAGCTAGACGTCTCCCTAAAGCATCCCAAACGTGCTCGATAGGATTCAAGTCCTGAGATCGAGCTGGCCACTCCATGCGTATAATTGTTTCCTGTTGAAGACAATCATCTACGATGCGAGCCCTGTGTGGTCTTGCGTTGTCGTCCTGTAGCAGGAAAGCATCACCTATTGCCCCGGCATATAGGCGCACATAAGCATCAAGGGTGCTATCTATAAATCTGAGCATTCACGGTTCCGCTTGGAAAGACATAGAGGTCTGCGCTTTCACCCAAAGAGATGCCACCCCAAACACAGACACTGTCTCTTCTGTACGCACCTCTTTGACGGATGTTTGACGGATGATAACAGGTTCCAGGTTTTCTCCATATCAAATAACGCCCACTATCGCTTTACAAACTCGTCCGTAAGGAGAACAGCCCTCCATTGATCAGGCGTCCAGTGGACATGTAGTGCCTCTGTCCTTCCTATGGTGTGACGTGAGCGGCACGTAAATGGCTGGTCGCCTCGCATACAGACCACCTTCGTGAAGCCTTCTACTCAGAGTTGACGTTGACACCAACCTTCCGGTATCTGCAGCAAGGGAGGATCTAAGAAGAGTCGTAGTAGCTGTTTTATTCCTGCGTGCACATAATATCAAGTATCCGTCATAGGAGCGCGTCGTAGCAGTTGGCCGTCCTTGGCTGAACCTCCTAGATGCCGGATCCGTGGTTTGAAATTGCCTCCAAAGTCTATGAACCACAGAAGGCCTCACAATTAGCCATCTGGCCCCTTCTGTTTGACTTTGTTCTGCCTCTAGACTCCCAATGGCTCTCTATCGTAGTTCTGCAGGCAAATGATGCCTAGAGGTCATTGTTACGAATTGGCTATCTCAGATTTCTGATATCACTACCACAGTGAAATATATGGGCTTGCTCTCAAGCATGGACTTTTATGCTCCTCGCAGATGACGTATTCCGAGTGCAGCGCCACTAATTTGCATATTGCAGTTTTACTCAGCTACTGTTACTTGGCAACATATTAAAATTTTACACGGTTTTTCATATTTTTGAGGGAGTTATCGCTATTTTTGTGATTTTTCCTTAATTTATGATAACCAGTGTATATTTAAGTTGTTTTGTTAAAGTAACCCAATTTCCTTATAAAAAGTTTTAGTTCGAGAAAAATATTTTCTAGGTTAGGTTAGGTTATTTGAATATGGCAAAACACAAGAGGGATGCCTACCTAAGAGAAATGATGCCTTTGTGGAGGACTTTCTAAGTAAAACCTGCTCGTTTCACTTTACATATTAAGAAAATCATAACACCAACTACGCAAAAGTATTTGTTACTTGAGAGATTAAGAGAAGGTAATTATGGTATTAATTTTTTAAATAAATAATAACAATATAAAAATAAGGAAATTACATTTCATCGTTACTTATATCTGAAGAAAGTTAAAATCTCACTTGTGAGAAAAGAGTATAATTAATATTAATTTGACTCTAAAATCACAAGTTACTTCATTTTATAAAGAAACCGAATTTAAAATTGCATTTTAAGAAAATTTAACCTATTGCAGAAAATTATATAAATATAATGAAACTTAATATAAATCGATTTAGGCCTTACCGATAAACTTTATTTGAAATAATAATTTTACTTTAATTTAACATACTTCACTTCTTCAAGCAAAATATTTTATTTTGTTATTAGAAATTTAAAAATTACATCTAACCCTCTAATTACGTCTAATATAATTATCTAACCTAATCACATCTAGTGTTGCTTTAACTTATCACTTGCAGAAATAGACAATGAAAAGGTACTAATTTTTGCAATCGTATTTAAGAAGCTTAGAAAATTAAGAAAGCAATCTTTTACAAAGGAATTTAAAAATTTCATTGCGATAACTTGGAAATTCGCATATTATAAAACATTGATTCATTAAAATGAAGTCTTTGCCACCATACAGGCGAAGAAAAGATTAATTAATTAAGAGATTTTAAGGTAAAATATAACTTCATAGAATTATTTTTATTGGGACAGATCTCAATTCTTTGGTGCATTTAAATAAACAAATAAATTTCTTTGGAAGTTTGTTTATAGCAGAAACCCAATTCCTTGAGAGTTCTGAAAGTTGAGAGCATCTGAAAACTCTGTATAATTGCGCTGCCTTTTACTGTAGGACAAACAAATTTTCTTTTAATGTAAGAGGCGGAGTTTTATATTTTCGTTACTTTTATAATTTTAACAAAAGTTGTACATTTATTCCTACAAAATTACGTAGTGGTATTACTTCTATTTTCAAAAGTACATCCAATTTCAATTTGAATTTAAGTAAATAACTGAAATTCAATTTTAATTCCGTAGATTCTAAAATGAAATGCATAAATGTGTTTTCGCACTTGTGCTAAAACTAAATTAAGAAAAACTATTTTTATATTAAAGAATTCAAGTAATTTATTTCTCTTCAATTAAAAGTATACTAAAGGAAATGTTCTAATAAAAAAACAACAAAATCAATACTGAACTATATATTCATGCCTTTTTGACACTTTACAGTTTGGAGTCCTTTTTGATTTCAATAAAGAAAATCGAATGAAAATTTTAAAGAAATTGCAGTTAAAGAAAAAAGTACTTTAAAGAAAGTTCAGCATCAGAGCCTTGTCATCAGATTTTAATATCCGAAACTAATCTCATAACTGCTTCTCATAAACATTTTTATTACCCTCCAAATTCTTATTTATGCAGTATTTGTGTCCTATAACTGGCAAGTGCCTGACTTGCCCCAAAACGGTACGGCTCTGTGTTGTATAGATTCGTTTAGATTAAATTAACAACTTTTTGAAAGTATGCATTGTAAAATATAATATCTTCATATTATTTAAATCAAATAAAAAAAACTGAATCATGTTTGTATTAAACAAGAAGAATAG